>JAABNY020000082.1:11515124-11526818 GCA_015164015.2 Brevimyrus niger
AAAAACAGCCTCAGTCTTTCCATTATAACCACAGCTTGGCACAGTTGGAAATAAAGATCCGTTTGCATTTCTGGAAAAAAAAAACTAAACCACTTAAAAGTGATTTAGGCCGTAATATCGGCGCAGCTTCGAATCAATCTCACAGTAACGAAAGGCCAGCGGAGGATCGAGAGAGATCATCTGCCAATCAGGTATCTTAACAAGACTTTAAGACTTTAAAACATATAAAAACAGAACTTGCTTTAGGGGAGCCCCGCTGCTTTCTGGGAATTGTAGTACGGGGACAATCGGCGGCCATTTTCCCCTGGATCTTCTCATTCACATCACCTCACATTCACGTCAGAAAACTATTACCCAATAATACATTTTAAAATGTTTCCCTTTTTTTATTCCCCAAAATAATCATTAAGGCCAATTAATCATACATGTTTTTATTTTTTTTTATAAAGGAAAGTATTCATTTTGTTAATTACACTGAAGTAATCTGAAATTACGGACAATGGCTACAACAACTGGTAAGTAAATGGAGAGTAGAAACTACAAAACTATAAACAACAAGCAATCAAACTGCCTACAAAGCAACAACAATAATTTCCAACTTTGGAGCTTGTGAATTTCCAGCTGTGATATTGAGGGGTAGGGGTTGGGTGGGGGAGCAGGTGGTTCACAGTAAAGCTTTTTAGCAGTCAGTCATGTCTGTAAACAACAAAGCAGAATTTGCCAAAACTAAAATTAGCAAGCCAGTCTTGATTGGCAGCGAAAACATTTTAAATGGTCACGAAAAATCCCAAACCAGTAGCCCACTGGGATCCATCACTGTTCCTGAGAAACTTGCGAGAAAATTGGCTGATAATTATTTGCTTCTATTTTTCACCTCGATTATTTTCACTGCAATCAACACATGAGGTGGTATCGCCTTCCAGAAGCTTCCTCTGGTACCAGCTTCCCAGAGACGGTGGGCCGTGTGGAGCTTGGCCTCCTGTACAGTGACAGGAAGCCTTCGGACGAGGCAAGGAGGCGGAACACAAAAGCCAAAAGATTCAAGCTCCACGAGTGGCCATCTCTACCCGCGGATTCAGGGCCTCAACCAGAAGGTCATCAGTACTGCCTCAGATAACATACTGGTAGAAAATCCATTACAAAAACTAGACTAAAAAAATATTAATAAATAAAAAATACACGCGCAATCATTATTCAGCGGTTGCGGTGTTTAAGGGTCATGTCATAATCCACACATAAGTATCCATGCAGTCTGGAAATAACTAAATGACTGAATAATACGTGTACCCTCAGAAAGACACTTCTCCCCGGAACATTGCACAAAACCGCTTCTCAACAATCTGAAATTTAGCTGGAGGATGATTTGGCGAAAATTCACATTCAGGGGGTGGGGTGGGGTGGGGGGGGTTTGCAGAGGACACTGTGTTTATGAAAATGGAAGCAGACACAGAGATGATGTCAAAGAAAGTGTTTATGTACAGAAAATGGGGGGGGGGGGGACAAAATAAAACAAAACAAACAATTCATATATGACCGAACCAATTGAAAATTTAATTTTCAATTTAATACAATGCTTATTTTGCAGCAACCCCTCTTCTGACACGTTTAAGTAAAAGACCCCCCCCCCCTCCTTGCCACTCTGAAAAACAACACCACCACACCCTTAAGACGCAAGTACGTCTGAAGCGCTATGGGAGGGCACCGGGACACCAGGACAGACGCCACTTAAAACACGCGGCGGGTGCAGCGGATCCGTTTCGACGTAACCGTGGCAACACGAGCTACGTTAAGCTGCTGAAACGGACGGAAGGGTTAAGGATGGCGAAGCTCGGCTGGTTCCGCTGCTAGCTCTTCACGCTACCTATAACTGGCCCAGAGTTTGAGATCGCCACATCAATAAGCCATATTCTTGCTCGTTTTCAGTTCAGCCGGAAAAAAGTAACTATATAATATAAATAATATGAATGCAAGACTTCATAGTTTCCTACGAAGATACTATTCAAACTTCCAGACAGAATAACATTTAGTTCCCTTCCGTTCCCTTGGGTTCCTTTTAACGTATTAAGAGGTGAAAAGAGCAAGAATGGGAGCCGTCTGGTGTGTTTCAAACAGCCGCCCAGAACAGACCCCGCTGTGCTAAATCGCAGGGAGCTGCAGAGCTCCTCTCGGGGAACCGCGACCATGAGACGGGCGCCCGAGCGCTTCCCCCCGGAAACACGCCTGTCCCCGGGGGGGGGGGCGTCAGACCCCCGCTCCCAGGGTGAGCTTCCCCGAAGCCGTCCTCAATATTCGGGGCCAGCCGCGAGTCTGAAAAAGCTGCACATTCAGACGCTACATATTGGCTAAGCTAGACACAGCACAGCAAATTCCGCATTAGAAGCTTTGGTTGTGATCATTTTAAAATGTAATATATATCTATATATATATATATCCAAAACATATAAATCTTCAAGAGTCTAAAAAAAAAAAAAAAAAGAGTAACAACAAGCCCACTAAGGAACCGTTCATGCATACTGGTACACGGGGAAGACGATCCGTTACCCATGAGTCACCCCACAACTCCCAGTTTCCCACACTGAAGTTGCGTGGTCCACCTACTTTGCCATGGAAAGAATGCGATCGCTATATCGCGGGTGAAAGAAGAGAGCAGTGTAAATCCAACAGGCAGCGTACAGCAGTTTAAGTCCACATGCCCGGTGTATTCAAGTCATCCGTTGTCGGCTCCGTGCGTTTTCTCGCATTGTTAGAGAGCTAGCTAACGCATCGACGACCTGGCAGCACTGTCGGACGTGTCATTTCAAGAGGCGATATCGCTAAAGGCATCCAGAAACACGGTGCGCCGCCTTCTTTGCGAACGCAACGTTAATAATACCGATAATTCAAAGGAGACGCCATCGGAGATGTATGTCGACGGGGTCGTTTCTAACTGGATTCGGTGCGCGGACTGATAGGGGATCACGGCCATCTTTACCTTGCTTGTGGATGCTTTGTACGTGGTCTTCAGTTTCTGAGAGAGCTGACTGGTGCTGTGACTCGCTGTGCATTAGAAACGTGCCCACAGGAAAAAGTGCGAGAGAAAGTCGACAAAAAAGGGAGGGGGGGGGTGGGGGGCAGGAGAAGAAGTCTTGAAAAAGTATCCAACAGGAAGCACGGCAGGTGACATTCCTACTGGAAAATCCTAACATTTTGGCTGAAGTTATCTGGTTAATGAAGATATGCACAAAGCAGGACTTTCTTGCTTAGTCTGATAACTTGTCAGATTTAAGGCAGTCTGAGCTCAATGTTAGTGGACAACGCTAAAGTCCATTTAGCCCAGACTACCTTAAATCCAACAACTTATCTGGCTAAGCAAAACATCCAGCTTTGGGGAGCACCCCCCTGCTTTGCGGAACCCCCCCCAACAAAAACACAGATACATGCTGATGAAAATAATTCTTGTACTAATCTTGTACTGCTCAATACTTAAAAAGGTTTTTGTGTCAAACCTTTCGTTTTCAAAGCACCCTTGGTCAGGTCTCCCCCTTCGACAGTTTGTCCATCCGCCGACAGCCTGTCGTTTAGCGTATCAATTTCCCGGCGCACTGTAGGGTGAGAAAACTGTTGCCGTTAGCCGCTAACTGCTGACCGCTAAGTATCACCTAACTGCAATCCAACTGGAGGTGTCAACAAACAGAATGCAAGTCCGGAGTTTTGCGGTTAGACAGCTCAGTGCGTTTCCACCCCTGGTCCAGCTGCAGACTGAGCTCACGGCCCCTCAACTGCCCAGCTCAGCTCACGATTTATAGATCAGAGCCCAAATGCATGACGTGGCGTCACACTCATACTCACACTCGATGTTTTCGATGTAGAGGTTTTCAAACTCTCTCTCGATCTGGCCGAATAGATCCTGAAGATTGCTTCGGACAGACATGGGTAGCTTAGAATCCTGAAGACACCAAGATTCAAGTCGGTTCGTGAGACTGGCTTCTTTATGGTCCCGTGACAGGCAAGGTAATGTGGGTGATAAATAGATGCTAATATGTACGCATTAATAAAACATTACAAATACATTCGGGATGATTCCTGACTCGTCTGCAAAAGATCTGCTTCAAACAATACGTGCTGTGCATCACATCGAGGGCATAAATAATAACAAAACAAAAAAAACTAACTCGGATACAAATATTAACATGCAAATACATAAGCCATAAATATGACAGTTATAACCCAACCGGAACACTAGAATCCATAAAATCTCCCGGGAAAGAAGGATAAGCGCAGAAAAACATGAAGCCTCTTAGTCGCCAAAGGTGAGCATTGACATGAGGAGAACCCACTGCATTTTCAATAGCCACTGCGGTTAGGGTTACAGACCCTCTCATAAATAGCTTAGCACATAATTCAAAGTACACTTTAGATAAAAGGAGGTCAGTAGGAACCATATGATTTGCCAGTCATAACTGTACGTATGGTTTTAGTATTTTAACCCAAATTAATCCGGAGGAAAATATACTCTGGATGTTTTCCATCTCCATATTGAACAGCATACTGCATATAAGTAAAATGTTCACCATTTGTAGACAAGAATAACACAAAAACTTGGATATATCATTCCCGCACATTCTATCTTCTGCAAGGCCAAAAAGGAAAAAAAAATCATATTAAATCATACCAATGAGTGCAGGAACAACTGACATTCAATGGGCAACTTCAGCTTTTCTGAAGACTCATCTTACCTCCATTCTGAGGGGTAAGTTGTTCTCGGAATAATGTATTCCAGTGGGCTAGAAACATTCAAAAAATATTTAAAAAGCCTGAATGACAATTGCAAAAAGAAATGGCAGACATTCAGGTTGAAGGCTGAGCTTGCGCTGGGTTACAGGAAACCTGTTTCAGGGACAGACAGCGAGAACTTATCCTAACCCTAAACCTAACCCTAACCCTAACCTAAACATAACCTGGCTGGCGGCAGTGAGACTAAAGCTCGGGATTTCACAGATGCATTTGTTCATGCCAAGTTTCGACTGCCACTGTGTTTAAAATGATGGCCTGGGAGTTAAAGCAGATGCGGAGCAGCGATTCGGGATACTGGTCCGTCGCAGAGATCAATACCATCCGACACTAAAAATACCACTTGATGAGTCTTGAATTTAAGGACAGTTTAGAGCTAATTTGGCAAAAACTAACATTACACAAATCTGCAGGTGCCTCACATTCATTAGCTACTCTAAATTTTACAAGTAAAGAAGCAGAAGATGGATTGCTACACTGATTAGTGTGCAACACTCAAAAATCAATACCTCCCCAAATAAATACAATATCATCCAACCGCGGCACAAAATTATAATGAAACGGTTCACCCACAAGGTGACCTATTCCAAGAAAGCCTTCTCTTCGGTAGGTAAAGATTCCAGTAAAACAAATATGGACAGTAACCTGTATAGACCACACACAATCTTCAGTAATTCCTCTTCAGTATGTTTATAATCCCTTCTGCAGGAAGAGCTCGTTTCAAGGTAATAGGGCGTTGAACGGCGGATGAGAAGGATGAGCAGTTGTACGAGGAAAGCGAACAAACTAAAACATAAGAAAAAGGCTCCAGGCGAACTTTGGGGTGAAGTATGACGATCTGCAGTATTTGCGACATACAGCCATTTAAAAGTGATTCATATCATGGGCTGGATTCTGAAGCACCTCAGGCAGAAAATCACAGTTTTATTAATTACATTGACAGCTGGGTGTTTACTGAGCCATTAAAAGGTAAATACCACAGCTGCAGAGTCATCAGAGGCTGCCTATCTGCCTTTTTAGTGACCTGGGACTAATTCTCTGCCAACTATCCTAGCACCATCCCCACTTATGCTAACCTTACCCATAACAACAAAGACTGCTTGAAAGAACACATTTTATAATATAGTCAACGGATGTTAGTATTATTGTTCCAGATTAATAAATGTCATTATCTAAACACATCCCAGAAGGAGAGGGGCTTTACTTAGCTGACGGTTATGATATTCAGAAATACAGATCAGTCCCGTTTAGCAAGCGATATACATGCCTTGTCCAGGGAAGTAAAACGGTTGCCATGGCCACAATGATGGACATGTCATAATTTTAGGGCAAGATGCAATCATTGTGAAAAGACCCAACTCTGCAGCATCACGCCACATTCCCGTCAATATGTCTGTAATTACAGCTTAACTCAGCTGCCATCTTACAAGAATTTAGAACATAAAACAAACTGATCATGCCTCTGATCTCAAGCTTCATGATTTCAAGGCTATCGCACTTCACAGGGGTCGATAAAAGTCATGTATTTCAATCCTTAACCTTTTTTTAAATCAGGATTAATTTTCAAAGTGAAAACTGTACACAAAATGAGGTTTCTTCAAGTAGTTACCATTGCCTTTGGCAATCACTTCAGAATACAGCCAGGAGGCTATTCTGGTTAAAAATTTAAGCACCAAACGCTGATGATGACCAAATGTCCTGGCAACCGCATCACCAATGAGCCAGAGTCTATATAAAAGATAACGTTATAATAACCAGCTAACCACTAACCGCTGTTGCTGGCAAATTCCCTCTGATACAAAAGCACATCTAAAAACACAAGCATGTATCCCAGTGGCGCTGCGCTCAGACTCCCACCTGCGAGTCCACGGCGTCCCTCTGCGTCCCTGGGCGCTCCTGCTCCGTGCTGTTGGTCCTGCGGATGGAGAGGCTGTGCGACTTGCGCTTCTGCTTTGCTCTGCGGACGCCCGCGCCGCCGCCCGCGCTCCCACCTTCAACGGGCATAACTCCTCAGCGGCGGCCTCCGCAAAAAGCAGAGAAACAAACTCCTACGCCCCAACTACAACACATGACAATGTTCCGTCATCCTTCTTTCGTTTTGCCCAATGAACCAGTGACAAAAACAAAATCCTTCGCTTCTATTGAGAAGAAAATACAACACTTCTGTTAACGGAATTTAAATGCCCACCTGCAGACAGGGACACATAACCTCTTACGACACAACTTTATACAGGTTTTCAGAAACACCGTTGCACAATTATATAGTGATTGATGATTACATATTTCCTTATATATTGTCAATGGTGATGGCAAACAAAGTTGCTTTATTTTGCTAATACTACCTCTAGATCAAATGCAGGGATGATCTTTAGCATTACAGATCTAAATAAGAGGGAGAAAAACGTATCCGTAGAAATCATATTGATGTGACAATCATTTTGTGACGCTGAATATCAGCGTCTGTGCGCGTATGCATATACCCGCCAGTAAATGTCAATTATCCAAGCAGTTCCATGGTTCCTTAACGTATCACTGGGTAAATAAACGGATTACTCTCTTGCCTCATAAGACGCAACATGCAGCAATGTTTTCGGTAAATGTTGCTAATATTTGCTAATTAGCTTGGCTGTGGCTGGAAATGCTGTCATTTAAGGTCATAAAAGCTGCGTGATCAACCACTACATTAGCTCCCATTCTAATATCTTGCAGAGCTAAGTGGTAGAAACACACGTCAATGCTAACCCAATGTAAACACACACAGATCTAAGGGCATGTCATTCTAAATCATTTTCATATCACTGGTTGACTCGACTAAATATTCTACACAAATTGTACTGATGTATTAAATTAGCCCACAACCGTTTAAGCAATTAAGGTGTGCCTTTCAACTTGCACAAATGGCTGGTTATTTTCAACATCACCAGGTTACTGCAGTATGATAACCAAAAGTACTGTTAGGTTATATAATTCCACATAATAATTAACCATGAAACCGAATGTGCATGAAATGTGTCAGGAGGACGATCTGCAGTTCAACAATGTCACCTGCAGTTCTAAAAACCGAGTCATCGTCTTCCATAACCCGTTAAGTACATAATGTCCCACTAGGACACAGCAAAACAAAGGACGGGTCATCAGCAAATTACAACCTTACCGTTAAACCCCGATCTAAAATACTGTCTTGGTGGCTGCAGAAAAATAAAAAGTCAAGTGTGTCCTTCGGGTAAGCATTCTGCGATTGTAATGGTACGCCATCTCCCGTTTTGACGTTACTTTTCCACCGTGTCAGCGCGATTTGCCCTCTATGTCACGTGATGTGTCATGTGACCGGCCCCCAGTCATCCGGGCGCGAACGTCATAAATATAGAAGTCGGCTGCGCGGCCCTTGCTGGTTGTGTTTGTCTTTTAGTTTTAGTGGTTGCGGTAAGGTTGTGAAACGAAGACAGTGATTAAATGTAACAAATAGTATCTATATACTTCTTATACATATGGAGTAAACGTTTTATATATATGAAGGATTTCGAGAGTTGTTGAAATGTGGATGAGACTGCAGTCTCGAACTTTTATGCGCTATTTTTTCAGAATCCTTTTGAATTCGAATTACCGTCACCTTTGATAAAGATAAACTGAAAGATCGTGTTTATAGAGATGCACATTAAATCGTTAACATATTTGTACCGGCCGATATTTGTTGAAATCCAAGATATCTATCATATATGGGATTTTTTTGGCATGTTGACGCCCGCCATTTTAACTTAATACTGAAAGTTAGCGGCACCAGAGCTAATGACATATCTACTAAAATGACAGCGATAACTGCATGGGATGAAATGGCATTTTCCGTACTGAGGGACGAGGGATTTCGTCTACGGAAATAGAAATCAACTCGAGTCCAAAACAGGACGGCATCTGCTAACTGGTTATTAATCTGTGGTATGAAAAGTAACAAAGTTTACATATTTGACATGTTTATGTAAAGCAAAATACTAGTGAGGAAACCATGAAGCCACCAGTATTCTTTGACCCTCAGATTGTATAGGTGTTAATTAAACCCATGACCTAACTTTTTAACCCGCCTGCTAAAGCTAGCCTGCATTGTCTGGACATCAACCCCAAGTCAGTTGTTTGGAATGCAACTTTGCTAGCCACTGGACAACAAAGATTATTAAGTAACATGAATCACCTTTGGGGCAGACAATCACCTCGACACTTGCAAATCGTTGTTAAATATAAACCACCCAATAAAACACTCATCATAGAAAACTCAATCCTGATTGATTACACACACGTTTGTTGCAGTGGTAGCTTGATGGTTAGGGAAGCGCACTTGTAACTGAAAGATTGCAGGTTTGAATCCCCGACCAGCAAGACTCTACTGAGGTAACCTGAGCAAGGTACCGTCCCCAAGCACTGCTATGTCCGGAAAGTCACATATGGGTCAAATACAGGGGTCACATTTTGTTGTTGCGCACTGTGTGTTGACAATGACCACTGATCACTAAATTCTAATTCATATACCTTGACCACTGCTGTAACCTCCTGAGATACCATCAATTAATTTATGTCCACTGTAATGGACATTTTGTTTTTGTATCTATCTTTTCACTGATGTAAGGAAGTGTATTTATTCCCGTTTTACACTAAAAAGGACATGCTGTAAAATTTAAAATAAATTTGAAAAAAATATATATTTTAAAAATTGTAAGATGTCATTTCCTCCAAGGACAAATAACCTAAAATTGAAGGACACCTTTTTCCTTGGGTCTCAGGAGGCTAAATTATAAATCACAATCTATGGAGCACATGTTGGAAAGTGTATTCACTCGCTGTAATCCAGCATAAGTTTTATGCAAGATATCACAATAACGATTATTTACGTTTGACAAGCTGTACATGACGATGCCGCCTGACAGACAGGTTTTTCAAAGACGTTGAAGTGAATCAAATTATATCTAAATGTGTTTTGCATATTTGTTATATCTTCACAAACTGTATTGCATTTCTGATACTGATCCCGTTGTCAAAGAACAAGGGACGTTACCGACGATGGCGCCATCCGTAAGTCTCTATGGTCCGATGACGTGTTTTAAAACCTGTTCGGTTTGATTGGTGCGCTCTTTGGGTCTGGCGATCCCACGCTGCGCGAAGGAGGTACTAGGTATGGTGCTCGACAAGGGACAAACTTAAAAACCATACCCGAGGTAAAACAGTGCACTTCGAGAAATTTAAAGATAGTGCACCAAAAGCATAGTTTACGTCGTGTCTTTAAATACGTACCCCTGCCCAGGTAATCAAGGAATTGGACGGAAATAAGTTGATCAAAATTGCCTGTATTCGTTTACGACATCACGAAGTGTTTGTGTGACCATATTGGGATCCTGTTGTTTTGCAAGGACCAACAAAGATGCCAGAAACAAGCACAGATAACTTGGACGAGAAGCAGGTCCAGCTTCTCTCGGAGATGTGTATACTGATCGATGAAAACGACCACAAAATTGGAGCTGACACCAAGAAAAATTGCCACCTGAACTCAAACATTGAGAAAGGTAACGTCTCTTCTCCATAATTAAGTTTAGTTTACTCGGTTGACGTGAATTATCACTTAATATTCCGTTTAATCTTCAGGGAACAAAACTCGTATAGTATCCCGTAAAATTGATATGCGTGATCAAATAATACAGAAATTCACAACCACTTTAATAATAATGACCGGTCAGAATAAATGCATGCATCGAACAAGTCTTATATTCTACGTAATATCATTCTGGCTCAATTCAACAAATGGTCCACGCCATTGAACCATGTTGTGGTAAGTTCTTTGCCCCAGGGCCAATATTTCAAATCCATAATTCCTCTAGCCTAGCTTATATTCAGATCCTCATCCACCCAGTTCTAGGTTTCCTTTACAATATATAAAAACACAACAGTGTTATCAGTTTCAAGGGTGTTATCCATTTGAAGCTCAATAAATCCATTAAAACAGAAACCACTATTCTGTTTTTTTATATATATTGTAAAGGGAACATAAAACTTTTTAGATGACAATGAACGTGACTATTTTTACTACCCACTGAGATTCAGGGCCACTTGGCAGTTTAAAGAGAATGTTGTTACATGCAACAACCTAAATAAATACATATTTGGAATTGGGCCTAAGATAGTATATCCACGATTTTTCTCCCACGTGCCATCTGAAAAGATTTTTTGTGAATGAAGGAAAAATATTGAATTTCAAGCAAGTGTAAATCCTGACCCATATGAGAGAGGCCAGAAAAAAGATTTTTTTATTTTTTTTTCGTATTGGTTCAGGGGCAACCAGAATGCCACAAAATTGTTCAATTCTGAGATGGTCGAGTGTGGCCAATACCAGGTGCTTGTTGAGTTACGCCAGAGATCCCTGGAGATGGTCTTCTGAAAAAGAAGTCTAATGAATAAAACAAATGTTTGTTTCAATTCAAGGTTTATTGCATCGCGCATTTAGCGTGTTCCTGTTTAACAGTGAAGACAAACTGCTTCTCCAGCAAAGATCTGACGCCAAAATAACCTTTCCTGGTAGGTGCTCGTACAATAAACACCGGTTAGGATGTCGCCTGTATCACTTGTACTATAGTGCACTAAATCGAGGAGTGTACATCACCATTCTTGGTTTAAACAGCTTTTATTTACCTTGTTTGTACAGGGTTATTCACCAACACGTGCTGTAGTCACCCTCTGCACGCCCCCAGCGAGCTGGAAGAGCGGGACGCGATTGGTGTTCGGCGTGCCGCTCAGAGACGCCTCAACGCGGAGATGGGCATTCCCACGGACCAGGTAGAACGATCACGCTCGCGGGAGATCTGATTGGTTGGACCCACCTCCTCTACAATCTGACTGGTTATCTCTGAACTAATTATTTTTCATTCTGAGGGTAGAATTTTTTTTTTT
>JAABNY020000082.1:11535227-11548354 GCA_015164015.2 Brevimyrus niger
CCCCAAATAAACAGGCCTTTGCATATAAATCATTCAATTTGTGCTCCCCCACTATCAAACTGTCTCCAACGCCGTTGGTTAAAAGACTCATGTAATACTTATAACCTTACTGCTTTATTGAAAGCTTGCCTATGATGCAGCGTTCATGAGTATTGCTCTCTACTTTTTCTGTTTAACAGTTTGTCCCTTTATAAGTAGCCTTTCACAATACCTGTTGATGTGTATAGTAGACGTTTGGTGAAACCCAACTAATGCTTTGAAGTAGGCTGAGAATGGTGGCTTTAACATATGTTCCCATTTTTTAAATGCACGGATCGTTCTACTGGAGACTACTGTTTCTGACTACTGATTCTACTGTTTAATCGCACTTCAACCTATGCCTGGAAAAGTGACAGCTTTCTGGCAAAATTACAACGTAATAGAACAGATAATGCCGCCTACAGTCGGTGGAACAGCGCAATTCCAACAAGTGCCATACTAATACTATCCTATGGTTAAAAATGAAGCAGTGTCATCTGTACAGTGTTAGCTGTAATTAAGAAAATTGACAGAACGGACGTACTATCGATGTTTCTAATTTAGTGCAACCTTGTCACCAATGATAATAAAAATGACACAAAAACTGAAATCGCATATTGTATTATAATTCCCACTTACTATGAAAACCGACCCACCGACTGAGAGTAGCGATGAATCTATTGGCTATAAAACAATAAATAAAGTTTCGGACCCTGGAACGAGGTTTGGCGGCTGCAGCCAATCATCGGTCGCGCTGCGGTCACGAGTGAGGGCGCAGTCCTTCAGTCTGAGCCAACCGGGAGGTCCGCTGTACGGGCAGGGAGGCGGGAGCTGCGCGAGACTCTGCTGTGACTGAACAAAGTGTGCGATGGTGGCCGCGCTCCGGGTGGGAGAGCAGTGCTACGATTCGCCCCCTTTTCGTTGGTCTTGCTAGTCGTTTCGCCGAGGCTAGTGGTACGTACGCCCGACGAGGAGACGGGTGGCCGGTCGTTGTGTTTGTTTTCGTTCTTTGACTCAAAGAAGAAGAGCAACAATAACAGCGACGGCGGCGACGACGACGACAACGACGACACAGTCGTATTTTGGTTTTAACCGCGCTGAGGGAACAAACCCAAACTTCGTGTCCGTTGGCCGGTCGCCGTCTTAAAATCCGTTTTGCTTTTAGGTAAGAGCAGAAGTTAGTGGTCCATTTCGAGGGGTTTATTTAACACGAATAAAGTAGGGTTTTTTTAGCTGGTGTATTTTCAGCCCGGGAAACGTAAAGGCCCGGTCACTGCAGCGCTGTGCAGGTGAGTAAAGCGCCGTGTAGCATGTTAGCTAAGCTAAGCTAAGGGGGTATTTTCTGAGTATGTGGTTAAAATCTGGTGCCATCAATCTAGCCTTAGATATCCTGACTTATTTATCTAACCCGTAGTTAAATTCTCGAATTGTAAGGGTTGGCTAAGATAAAGAAACGTTTTCACTTCGTTTGTAGTTAAATACTTGCGTTGTGAGGCTAGGCTAAGACCCCGACATGTATTTGCTCAGTGTGTAGTCAAATACTGGTGCTATGAAGCTGGCCGAATATATATCGAGATGTATTTGCTCAGTAAGTAGTTAAATAAAAGGATTGTGAGGCTAGGCTATTATTGATGAATTTATCCAATATGTGGTTAAATATATGTGTTAATGGTAAGATACTACGACGGATTTACTCCCTCAGTAATTAAATATTGGTGTTTTGTTGCTGAGATCAATATAGATTTACTTAGCCTATAATTTAATACTAGTGATACAAGAATGAGATGTACTTATAGTCGCGAGTGACAACCATATGGCTTGGGGACTGAGAAACACGGAGGTTGCCATCTTCCGAAGGCTGCTGTCGGCGTCTATATTCCAGATAGCCAGGACCGGAGGAGCATCGCAGGTGCGGTGTGAGCTGATGTGCGTTGCATCCTAGATTAATACCTCGTCATTTCGTGTCAAACAGTCTCGATGCGCAGAATCATGCTTTCATTGATTACAGTTTATAATTAATTATCTTAGGACAGTTTCCGCTACCCACGGAGCTGCACTGCGTCTCTGGCTTCTTAAAACTTTTATTCATCTTGCTCTAAAATAGTTTTTGAATGGTTCGTGATGATCAGCAGCACTTTGTATTGATATCGCACGCCAATAGCATTTGAAGTGCATACATTTCCCCGGCATCTTCTCAGAAGTGTCACCGTCACTCTTGATACAGCTTCGATGTTCACGTTTCCTTTAGCATAGCACAGATTACCCAGATGCCTGGATAATCAGGTTAGGGCCAGTTGACTTGGCACATGCTTTTAATCCATATGCTTATCTGGTTCGCAAGGGGCCCGGCCAGACTATTCACAGTTTAACAGCTGACCGCAGCTCCGTTCCTTGATGTTCTTTAATGTAGGGTTTGTGTTCTGAGTAATTGGAAGATTTTCTTTTCTCTAGGGTACCTGACCTGTTGCAGTTTGACATTTGAATGTGCTTAATCTTCATCCTTTCCTCGGTACCAAAGCAGACTAAACCTGCAGTTCAATATCACTGTGCAGGATGCTAACGGACTGGTGTATTTGTGTGATTCTCTGTTCACATGTATAGTTAATTCAGGGAAAGTCGGGCATTTAGCTGTGAGTGTCAATTACTATATGCTTTTCACAGTGTATTACGGCAGGAAACTGTGGTTGTGGCAGTGTTTTCGGGCCCTTTGATGCACCGCATTGAATGTGCCAAAACTTTATACTTAAAGGCACGGTGAACTGTTGGACTCATTGCAGTTTTTGTCTGCAACTTTGTCCCGTTTGACTTTGTATTAACTTTTTAAAGTTACGTTTCTCTTTCATTTATCCTGAGTAGTCTACATCATGGCACTGTCTATTGTTTGTAACAAGGCTCGAACTTTTCCTGGTGCTTAAGAAACTTGTATTTGTGTGTCTGTGTATAATATATTTTTAACCAACTTGCTGCTCGTGTCCAGACCGTGCATAAGATAAATGGGTATGGAAGTAGACGACTGCTTGGCATGTATAATAGGATTTGAGGTGCCTACATGGGCTTCATCTTTCTCGCCCCCTTTAGCCATAAATCCGCAAAGCTAAACATAACCTGCCCTTTGTTAGTGATCTATACCTCGTTTCATGTCGGGATCTCTACTGCACATTGCCAATAAGTAATATTGCCATGAATTAACCTTGTGCCGTATTGATCCGAGTTTCCCCGGCCTTCAGTCATGTGCCCCGAATTGTGCTTTCTTAGTACTTCTCGTGATTTACTGAAGCATTTCAAGGTTTCTTTGTAGCATGTTAAATGTCAACAAAGCGCCAATTAGTTTTCATTTCATGAATGCTTCGCAGTGCTTTTTTTTACTTTTTATTCATATCGTGTGCGTGTTGTAATGATCTTGAATCTAGATAGAAACTCAAACTAGGCCCGTTCCAGGAAAGCATTGCTGTCTCTGCCTTTCATGTAATGTAGTAGCCCATTTAACTTTTTTCCATGCTAAAATGTTGGTGTCGTGTCAAACGAATGCACCTGTGCCCAGAGATGGGAGGGAAAAAAAATGCTTTGTGACCAAGGATTAGATTACTAACTTTCTGGATTGAGCCAATAAAATCATCAATAAGAACATGTTGGAGATTGATGTCCATGATATTCCCCTACCGTGGGTTGTCTGAGCCTTATTTCTCCTATTGCTAGTTGATGAATTTAAACAGTTTATTTTGGAAAGTGTGAAGCAACATGCTCTTAACACGCTTGCACCCAGCCTCCTGAACAAAGGCCACCTCTTTAAATTTTTTCACCAACTGAACCTAGGGGACGCATTGCAGTTCTTAAAACTGATTCGTGACTGACGGTACCCACTAAAAGTCATCCCCAGGGTTTCAAAGCCCCATTTCTTCAGCGCTTGCTTTGCTTAAGTGTTTGCTGAACAAATTTTGCAAGGAATTGGAAATACTGGGACAATTTTGAAATGGAATGATCTAGGACTGCACAGTTGTCTTTTTTTTATGACTTCTGCGTTGTAGTATAACAGTTGGATTAAATCAAAACTACTTTTCCCCAGGGAGTCTCAAGCATCCCATAATTCTGCATTCATTCTACAGGACGCTTTTCCACTACACCAGGTACCTTACTTGTGGTTCATCAAGAAGGTACACAAAAGCACGGTACTTCAAGGTGGTTCTCCACTGGCATGGGAACCGGTGCCGGCACTGAATGACCTCACAATGCGTTCTGTTGAATTTGAAACATGGCTCTTGTATATTATAGTGCTGGATGTTTTGCGATATTAACAACATTGCGTGTTGTGTACATGCAATTCTTCCTTCATCAGTGAGCTAGATTAAGGGTTTTCTTACTTTCAGTTCTGTAAACGAACATTTAAAGCAGGAGGTGTTTAGGTTCCTCTGTTATACGAAAGAAACGTAAGTTTCCAGATTTTCTAGTATATGTTTAACAATCGGTTAAGGTTACCTCTGCTTCGTGTGCATTAACACTGACTGTCCTCTCAGACAATCATAATCATTTTCATCCTTGCTGTTTATGTTGAATTCCTTTTCTGTTTTACGAATGCCCCAATATTTATTACAACAAAATAACCTCGCAATATTTAAAAAATTTTCCAATACCTTACTATATACAGTACAAAATATTTCTTTTTATGCAATCCTGATCTCTGGGTTTTCTGATCATATCACAGTTAAATCTTGGATAGCTTCATTTGTCCACACGTGTATTATTATTTTTATTGTTTTCACCTTGTTTACCATTGTTTTCTGAGTTTGTAACTGCTTCAGAACGGTGGCTGTATTGAGTTTGAGGCTGTTTTGGTTACTCTAATTGAATGGCCAGTTGAGGGTCTCCTTTCTTTATTCAGAAGTTGATATGCGAGTCCTGGATCAATCATACAGTATGTTTGGCACTGTCATGTTTTGTCGTTTCCGTTTGCCTTTTGAGTGCAAAAGAAGTTTAAGAAAAAAAAAAGTTGTTGGAGAACTGCGATCTCAATTCTAAGCAAAAGAAGTGCGATTCAGATTTTGTCAGAATTGTGCAACTCTAGCTTGAACTCTAGACAGAAAATATAGTGTCTTAAATTTTTAAGCTTTATTCCTTTGCTGGTTTCAGGCCAATCGCGTTATCTTCTAAAGAGGTGAAGGGCGTGGGCCACCATAGCCAATTTGCATGTCATCTGCTTAGCTTGCAGGACTTCAAGCCGTTATGGTTTGTTACTCGACTTGATCTGTATTACTTGATTACAAAAGAGCATCATTTAAAATTTTCGTTCTCATTAACTTGGCAATATGGCGGAAGGGGGATGGCACTGTACAGCAGCTGAAGGCTGTATCATCTTACATAATACGAAACATGTTTAACGTATTATTTTTGGGGAATGTTGTGTGTGTTTGAGTGGCGCTCAAGAATATACAATGTTTTTGTGTCATTTAAGAGTTAAACATACAGCCAAATAGAACTTATCCACCAGTAAAGTCTGTCAAGTAAGTTGGTGGTGTTGCTGTTCGTCTTGCCAACAGTTACAAAGCAGTGCTGACAGTCTCTTGGTCTCCATGAAATGCAAAATATTTTCATTCAGTGGAAGGCAGACCTTCTTTTTCGTGACCAGTTCTTGTTGACTTCATTTGTGATTTCTCAGCGCACCGCATGGCCTATGAGTGAAAATCATTCTTGTCCTGCTGTTTGACTCGGAGTGTGCTTGTAGAGCTCAAGCGAAAGCAGTAAACTTTATAATTAACGCTGCACAGCATGCAAGTCTGTTAGGGCTCTTCAGCCCCTGTTGCACGCGGCCGTTTTTGTGTGTGGAGTTTGAACATTCGTGTCACGCGGGTGTGGCTTTTTGATTCTTTCACTCTTCAGAAACATGCAATTGAAATGCTTTAAATTGACCGTACGAGTGATGCTGCTTTACGACAAAAGCGGTGCGTATTTTACATTATATTAGATTAAATTGCTCGAATCGTCAAATTAATTGGTAGATTACTCGATTATTGATGTAATCCAGAGTGGCAGCCCTAGTTTGTTCATTTTCCCAGGTAAACTTATCACGCATTCCCAGAGTATGAAGACGTTTTTAAACTGAATTAATATAGATTAAAATGAGTATTGGAACTGGCTGTATCATTTCCTTGATTTAAAAAACAAAAAGAAGAGGGAAGTTAATTTTATTCCTTCCAGAAGTAAAAAATTTACATTGGGGCAGGAGCTTGATAAATATTGTCCTGTTATTCTTCTGGTACATGTACACCTACAAAAAACTGTGAACTGAGGTATATAAGTGCCCAAGTTTCTATCATGCATCTACACCCACCTAATGGTGGTGAGCGCATTAAAACTCCTGGAGGCACCAAAGGAAGGAAGGCCTGCCCACAGGAAGGAAGGCCTGCCCACTTCACCTGCCCAGTTTTGGTTTAAGTGAAATAAATGGGGTAGAATACAGTAAAAGTTCCTGATTGGTTTATTACAGTTCTGTGTAAAGAAGATCATAAACTGCAGTGTCATGCCCTACAAGGTCCAGCACATAATCTGCCTTTTGCAGGTGTTGCTTAGCTCCATTCCACAGAAATGGGCATCTGTTCATGTATGGATTTACTTTTCCGCACAAAATGCAGGTCATATTGTTTATCGAAATGGCTGCGATTAAAAGTTTAAAGTGCAAATCTGCATGCTGGGCGGCCTTTATGGGGTTTGATTGCTTGACACTGATTTACACTCTTGGCTCGAACACTGAATTTCTTCTACAAAAAGGTACAACAGCAATTTCCTAGTGCATGTCGGCTGTGCAGAGAACTTCACAGAAAACTTCCATAAACTGTTTGTTGCGTAAATATCTTGCCAAAGAGGTACCAGAAATTGTTTAGATAAATATGTCTGGGAATGAAGTCGCAGATTCAGTGTCATAATCCGCATAGCCATGCTGTTCTTTTTTTCCGCTTTGTGTCTAAACACAAAGCCTCATGTCAGAGACAGGCTTTCAATTGTGTGGGGATTATCACTTCACAAACGGGCCATGTGAATGGGGGGGGGGGGGCTCTTTTCAGTAGTGTGGTGTCGGGGAAAATATATGTTTGGCAAATTGTTGTCATTCGTTTTCTTCTTGTACACACTATAATACTACTATGAAATAAATTTGTTCGCACCCTCTCATATGAATTTGAATTAATATGAACTGCGGAGCCAAGTTGCATTAATTCCGGCTGGTTTATTTCATTATGTAGTAATACTACGACATCCTATATATGGATTGTGGAGCCAGTGAGAATGCTTACTTGCTTTGTAACTCGGGAGGCTATGGTGTTTTTCCAAGTATGTTGACCCTCCGAATCGGAATAGGTCCTCAATAAATGTTTCCAGTATTTAACAAACGCAGTGGCCACTCACTACCACAAAAAGGGTTCGAATTTCGCTCTTTGTGAGGCAGATTTATATATAAAGAAATAAGCATAATGCTGATTACCATGTTGCCTAAAGCGGTTAGTCATGAGCAGAGTTTCTGTAGATGGATGAGCTCCTCTGTCTTGGCTCCTCACATCTCGGCCCCGTCTGTCTTTTTCACAGCTTGCTTCTCCCCAAGGAGCCAGGAAGCAGACGGCCCATGACTTCTGACCAGGACGCCAAAGCCGTAGCTGAACCACAGGTGCAGCGAGTCCCGGAAGCTAAAGAAAACGCTCATTTGGTGAGTCGGCTCTCCTCCGTCCTCTTTCACTGCTGGATGTTTCCTGCGATCGGTCAGAAGACGGGGCTTGGAAGCGCTCTGAACGGGGCCCCCTTGAGGACGTGAGCCTCTGGGCTTTTGGTAATAGGTTGGGATTTTGTTAATGGTTTTGGCATTCACCTGTTTCTTTTAAATGATGGATACATTTGTAGCTTTGCAGTGTCTTGTAGATATTTTTCCTTTTGTTTTGTGAAGTCTTAGATTTCTAAAGCCGATTCCTTGGTCATCAGAGTTAATGATTTTCAGATATCCGGTGATGAAAGTGCATTGGAGCAAATCCTTTGTACAAAGTATGTTTTATGCATAATTTTAATGTGCTCATCAGTTATTTCTGCTGAAATGTTTTACATCCAGGTTGAAGTGTAATTCAGGCCTCATAAATATTTTAAGAATTTTAAGAAGGCAGCTTTAAGAAGGAATGGACAGTAACTTTGTTACAGGCAGGTTCTTGCGCCAATCTGGGCATAGTCTTGTGACATCGCTGCCCGTGTGAGTGCATGACTCTGGCGTCAAGAATCAGAAGGTCCTCTGTGGAAAGTCTTTGCTGTGGGGAGCTAACATGGGTGGGTGGGGAGGGAAGACAAAAGCTTGCGTACAAAAAAAAATTATCAGCTTTTCCTTCCGGTAAGACGTTTATTATTGGAAAAATAGTGTTCAGGTATATTATTATCACCGCACTGAGCCCTGAGTCCTGCCTCCAGCGCATTCCACAGCTGTCTTCTGCGTGAAGGTCGTGCGTGTGGATGGCTGTCTATCAGCCGGCGAGCCGCCGTGGCTTGAGCTTCAGCGGCGATCGTGAGGGACACCCGCTTTCACGAAGCTTTTCAGCGCCGATCGTGAGGGACGCCCGCTTTCACGAAGCTTTTCTGCCCGACGTTTTTCAGAGAGCTGGCCGTTCACACGAGCATTACGAACGGACGTTCATGGTTGTCCTGGAGATGCAGGCCAGAACCTGGGCTGTAATGTAGGAGTACCTAACCCTGCCATAGAATGAACGAAAACAAATGGAGGTAATGGTGTAACTTTATTAAGGCTTAACGCGAGGACGTCATTGTCTTCAATCGGGGATATTTAATATAATAATTGATCAAAATCTGAATCAGATTTCGCTTTATTGGCCCGGGACAACTACAGACAACATATAAGAACAAAGAGCATAAATTAAGCAAAATAGGTAAGCGTGAATAAAGAATGAAGGAGTAAAATACACAGTGGACAGTGCAGGCTGTACAATTAAATATACAGTTAATAAGTGACTAAAATGATAGAAATAGGCTTGGAGTAAGTGTCATGTCATGCTTTCAGACAGAATAGAGTGTCAGGTAAGAAAGTCAATATGTCACTGTAACAAAACTACGGCATTAATGTTTGAACCGAATGCAACATCTTATCTTGCCACTAGTTACTTGCATAAAATTTAAGTAGTACATTGATGTGCTCCAGTCCACTTTAAGGTAGAAAAGGATTTCTTAAATCTGTTCATTGTTAAAGGATTTCTGTGTCATGTTAGAGGCCATTAAAAAAACTGGTGTAATAATGGAGACTCTCACAACGCCTAGCCCTGAGTTTTATTACACAATACTTTTGACAGGCGATGTCAAAGAGATGAAAAACAATACAATGGAGATTTGGAAATGGCGTAGATCGCAGCCAACAGGCTCTCAACACCTTGTAGTAGTTCATTGGAATGTGATGGAGAGCGGATGGAAGCGATGATTTATGCCGGCTTGAGATGTATGACACACGAGGGGCACATCTGACAGGCTCATCCTAAATTATCTTCGGTGTGACCACATGCTGTTGCTCAGGACCTTCCCATTCACACGAAACACGGCTAACTGTCCTGGAGGGCAAGTCCTCGGATCGTCACCCGCTCATAAGAAATATGGAAGCACCGGTTATACAACCCTACTGTTCTTTTTCCTGCCGGGGAGGGATCTTCAACTGGAAATCCTTTGGGAGGGTGTTGGCCTTCACAGGAGAATGTTATGAACTCGAATATACCAGATTCCCAAGGACTGACTAGATCAGTCTAGAGGAATGTTCTGGCTATTTTTAGATATGCTTTGTCTATATTTTGGTATGTTGCTATTGGGGCTGCTGCGATTGGCTGATGTAGTAGATGACGTCGATATTTTAAATGCTTCCACGATTCGATTTATTATAAATGTTTTCCTTTAATGTCACTAAGTAATTATGGGGGTAGTTGAGAAAGGTGGTTTTATGGTACACAGTGAAAAGTGTGATGGTATATTAGGGCGATACTGGCCCCATGTGTGAGTTCCGGAAGAGAGAACACAGACGCTATTCTAGACCACCAGAATAGGCAGAACCACCATGTCTATCCATGTTGCTTTGCCTTGGGTACGGAGAACTTTTTAATATCATTTGTACTTTGTCGCTGCTAAGTACATTTGTTAATAAAGCCATTAAGTTGTCTGTTTGCTATATTAGAATCTGTAGTGAATAGGTGTTTACGTATAGGCTAAAATCGGCGCCACTGTGTTCGTTCATGTGCATTGGACTCGCTGGGACCAGTGTCATTATCGTAAACTGAATTGGAAACGAAAAACAGACGCAAAAGAAAGTAATTTGTGAACTGAGATAAAAATTAAAACCATTTTTACAAAAAGAAAATG
The DNA here is from genome assembly GCA_015164015.2 of Brevimyrus niger. NCBI lineage: Eukaryota > Metazoa > Chordata > Actinopteri > Osteoglossiformes > Mormyridae > Brevimyrus > Brevimyrus niger. The sequence continues at coordinate 11,545,611 of JAABNY020000082.1, forward strand.
TTGGACGTTAATCTGCGAAAGCACTGCCACACCACCAACATTTTTTAACTTTGTTTAACCACTAACTTTCCCTCTCAAAAGCTGTTGGTTCTTTTGTCCTGACTTCAATGCTTATTGGTTGTGTTGCATGGGGTGTGCCGCACTAACCAAATTTATGAAGCACGAGGATCCGCCAAATTTATACGGATTACTGACTTACGGGCGTCACAATACGCATCTCATTAATATTTTAAGGCGTACTTCTTATCTGCTCATTGAATTGTCGGTAAAAAATAATATTCATATAGTGGCAAAAAAAAATGGCGTGCATTATGTAAAGCTCTCCAATGGCATACGGTTTGTCAAAATAAATTATTAAATGGTCAAATTTGATTTTCTGGAGAAAAAATAATTCACATTAATCGACCACTCAATAAAATAATCGATAGATTAATCTATAGAAGTTAGTGGCAGCCCAAGTTGCTACACATTAACCATTTTACTAATGTTCCTTTACTATACCGTTTTACTAGTTACAAGTACTGGCATACATACTTCTATATTTTTCTGAAACTCAATGCCGTACCAGCCCTTCTTTCCTTCATGACAAGTTTTGAAATAGGAAACGGGCACTCAATCACAGATACCTGTCGGTAAAATGGCAAGCAGATCATGGACTTTTAAAGAGTTACACGGTAGGCTGACTCCACTCAGTCATGCAGTAGGTAACGTTAGCCTAAGTGTAAGAGATGTATCTCTGAAGCAGGGCTGCTTTCTGGGAGAGTGGCCTGATTTGCTCCTACGCTTGTTTGATGGGGAAACGCCCAAGTTCCTCTGTATGCTTTGTACATGATACAGGTCCATTTGCGGGCAGACATCGTGAAATGCCAACACTCATCAGACCCAGATAGTGAAGAATAAGCCAGGCAAAGTCTCCTGAATAACTCATCCTTAACAGAGGCTGAGTGTTTCTTTCATTGGGTTGACTAATTAGTGCGGGGGGGGGGGTTTAAGTAAATTTCATTGCCCATAGAAGAACTAAAATGTGGTAGCAGTCCCTAATAAAAATGAAAACCATATTTACAAAAATAAAACGACAATCCAAAACGTTATGACTACTCTCATGTGAAGTGAGTATATTTCGTAAAAAAACACGGTCTGGGATTAAATGGATCCAAGCTATCATCCAGTATTCATGGTCGACATGTTCACTGCAGAAGAAATGGGCAGAGATGAAGATCTGGGTGACTTTGAAAAGGGCCAAATTATTACTGCCGGAGCTCCTCCAAAGCAGTGAGTCTTGTAAGGTGCTCAGTCAGCCATGGTGAATTCCAGCTGCCAAGACTCATCAGTGTTGGACGTGAATTGGAGGCTGTGCCGCGTGGTTCAATCCAACAGAAAGCCCACTATGGCACAAATGGCAGATCATGATGATCACAGGAGTAATGCAGCCTAACACAATGCATGGGGCCCTGCTGTGTTCGGGGTTATGTAACCGGGGATCGTACCTCTCAGTGCAGCACATGCCACAGATGCTCGACACGTATCTGGCCATTCATGCAATGCAACGGAAAATGAGACTTTTATGTGCAGTTCCGCACCCCTGTGCCCATTGTAGAAGCTCAGAGTGGTGGACAAGGGCACTGTCTGATTGGCCGCCGCATAGCCCACTTAGCCCCATGTGCAGGGGGCTCGATGCCCTGTGTGTTTTGACACGTCGCTCCCATGTGTCCGACGCGAGAGCCTTTGTCTGCATCATGCCAAGTCAAAACGTGGTGAATGGGCTGAACGTCACAGAAGAATTTTGAGGAATCCAACCTGAAACCGATTCCAGGGGGAAAACAAATCCGTTTATAAATGTGATTTAATGGGGAACTTGGGTGGCCGTGGCAATAGATTTAGGTTTTTATTTGACCTTCGTAAACCAAGCAACGTTACTGTAACATCTTTGGCTTTTTGGAAGCGGCAGCCAAATACTGATTTTGAGTCCATTATACCCTGTGCAGAGGGTCTTAGGACCTTCGGAGACAACATCACACATCCACCACTCTACTTAACAGAGGAGATTCATTTTCTTTTTTGAATAATTATCCATCTTTTTTCACCAAGTCCTCCTTGACGGTTTGTTGCCAAAAAAAAGCCCTATTTTGGTCTCATCTAGAACCCAGTTCCAGTCAAAATTTCAGTAGTATCTGGAGGATTTCAGGTGCTTATGTTTATGGTGTAATGTGATGCTTTCTCCTGACAATTGTGATTTTGGACATTTGCTCATCTCCAAGGTGCTACCATCCTGTGCAGTCTTCTCCAGCTGTGATCTTTGCAGGAAACTTTGCTTCTGTGAAGAATTATTCATGTGTGTGGGAGTGAAATGCACTGACGGAATCATTATATATTATAAGGACAAAAGAATTGGGACACGCGTCTTAATCATTGAGTTCATGTTTCATTCAGACCCATTGCCACAGGTCTATGAAATCCAGCGCCTAGTCATGCATTAGGCCTCTTAATTCCAGTGAAGGGAAGTCTTGATGCTTCATCATACCAAGACATTTTGGACAATTCCATTTTTCTAACTTTGTGGAAAATTTTTGAGGACCGAAGCACAAAGCAAGGTCTGTAAAGACATGGTTGGGTGACTTTTGGTGTGGCAGATATTGACCGGCAAGGTCTGTAAAGACATGGTTGAGTGACTTTTGGTGTGGGAGATATTGACTGGCAAGGTCTGTAAAGACATGGTTGGGGGACTTTTGGTGTGGGAGATATTG
>JAABNY020000082.1:11666165-11678458 GCA_015164015.2 Brevimyrus niger
GGTGATGTCATGAACGTAATGTAAGAAGGCTTAGGGTTAGACACACCATATACCGAGACACCGGTGATGTCATGAACATAATATAAGAAGGCTTAGGGTTAGACACACCATATACCGAGACACCGGTGATGTCATGAACGTGTGCTGTGCATTGGAGATGAGGATTCCCAAAGGAGGGAGCGATCGCAAGAGTTTCAGACACACACTGCAGGGTCGCCGCCTTTGGTCAGCTGACCAGTGTGAGATTTTCAGTTGGAGTCACTGCACACAGTTACATGCATGTAAGAGATTATTACCTTGTAAATAGTCTGTAGGGTCTGCAATGTACCTGAACAGTTATGATGTAGCTAAATTTAGACTTATAATGGAATAATACGGATTTGCCGTAAGATTTCTTGCGCGAGCATGAGAGTCAGAAAGCGTGAGAGTTGGCAACCCTGACCATGGGGGGAGTCATTCCTCTACCGGGGCAGCGACCCGCGAATGGTTCAGCTAGGAGAACTGGGATGTTCTGGAATTCTTTCTGAAATGTCATGAGTTGAGCTCTGCTTTATAGTCTATGTGCTGGGTGTGTCTTCCAAGATAAACTCCATCACAATTGTGGTCAAATATTGTGTTATTAATTATTATACGCCATATTTAAGTGTTAAGATGACGTACCTTTGACAAACTAACGTCTTCAGAGTGGACATAGGCTCAGATACCCTCTGCCATGGTTGACCTCATTAAGATAATCAATCCAACATCTTTGAAAACCATCATCCGTGCAAATGGCACTTGTCATTCCTCCCTTTCTCTGCTGCACTAATCATCTACTCAAATCACAGTCATGTTTGGCTCTTAAACACACAGAAGATTGAAACCACTGAAATACCATTTCCCCGGATTGCCACTCACAATATAACAGGTGACCTTATACAAACAGACATGCCAAGCTCAGACTGAGAGATTCTCAATATGGTTAAAGTGCTCGATACTGCAGGACTCCGTAGACGCTTCTCCACCCGACCCACGGGGAAGAGTCCCCCGGCAGCATGACCTCCTAGATCCCATGTTCCTTTTTTTTCCCTCAGGGTCCGTCTTGTAGAGAGGGGGTCGCCACACAGTTTGCCGCTGATGGAGTCTGGGAAGGTGAGTCAGACGTTGCTGGTTAATGCACACGGGAGATTCTGGATCGGTGGACTGCTCAGAGCTTTGGTCCACGCTTCATGCTGCGCGGCGGTAGAATGACGAATTCTGAAAACTTCCTAGATTTTGCCCGGAGTTCGGATCATCATCGCCAACCCGGAGACCAAGGGCCCGTTGGGTGACTCTCACCTGGGGGAGGTCAGTGTCGCGCCATTAATGTCACACTCTGCCCCAGAGTCAGTCACAACCTTTACCTGGTGGCTCTCTGTCCTTTGGGGGTGTATTCGCATTAAGACAAAATGTCCCAAAGCAAGAAAAGGGAACAAATACGGGAGAAACTAACCTAACATGATTATACCGGTGCTGTGCGTGTTTCTTAATAAGCAGGGGGGACAGATCATGCATTAAGTGCCTTGAAAGATGTAAAGAGAAGCTTCGACCGCCTGACTGAATACAGATGCACTGATTTTTATGTTGTCTATGTGCCCCTTTCTTGATTTTTAATCTCTGGTACTTTTAATCGGTACTTGGTATCCCAAGCGTGGCGTACAAGGTGCCGGCAGAGTGGAACGGCGTCTTGTCCTTATCTGTCCTCCGCAGATCTGGGTTCACAGCAGCCACAACGCCAGCGGCTACTTCACGGTCTACGGCGAGGAGTCGCTGCAGTCGGACCACTTCAGCTCGCGGCTGAGCTTCGGCGACACGCAGACGGTGTGGGCGCGCACGGGCTACCTGGGCTTCCTCAGGAGGACCGAGCTGACGGACGCCAGTGGTGGTGAGGTTCACTCGGGAAACCAGTATGAGGGGGCCGACCTCTTCTGGTGCATTTTCTTCAAAAGAAGCACCTAATAAGTACCTAATGCCACAGGACTTTATGCTTCATGTCTCCTAATAAATGACACAGTCCAGACTTATCAGACAGCATCACCTTGTCCCTGAATGAGTAGACCTATCAGACAGCATTATTCCTTGTCTCGCAGAGAGGCACGACGCCCTCTATGTGGTTGGTGCCCTGGATGAAGCCATGGAGCTCCGAGGGATGAGGTACCACCCCATCGACATCGAGACGTCAGTCATCAGGACCCACAAGAGCATCATGGAATGGTGAGCGGATTTTTGCGGCTTCTACAAAACCGAACCGGACCGGACTGTGCTTCTATCATTTCCCTGTGATCTTTGGCCATCACACGATTGAGAAACATTGTCTGCACTATGTGTGCAGGTGCAAGACAGAGGGGAGTATTTTGCTCAGCAATTATTTTTTTCCTGTGTTTAATCCCTACATTTACTGTCCTTCTCAGCAAGGCCGGGTTCCTCAATCACTGACCCAGATCATGCTTTCTGCTCAGATGGGACTTGCTTCCCCATTTGCTGGAACGTGACTTTTGGCTGAAGATCCAATGTTATTCACTCTTGTCCTCGCTTTGCCTTTTCCCCAGCGCGGTCTTCACCTGGACCAACCTTCTGGTGGTGGTGGTGGAGCTGGACGGCTCGGAGCAGGAGGCGTTGGACCTGGTGCCGCTGGTGACCAACTCGGTGCTGGAGGAGCACTACCTGATCGTGGGCGTGGTGGTGGTGGTGGACGTGGGCGTCATCCCCATCAACTCGCGCGGCGAGAAGCAGCGCATGCACCTGCGCGACGGATTCCTGGCCGACCAGCTGGACCCCATCTACGTGGCCTACAACATGTAGGCCCGTCCCCACCCACACGCACCCGGCAACCCCACCCTGCGGCGGGAAAACTCCATATGCGTCGCATCTCCTGCGCCATTGACAACCGCCTTGTAAATGTTGCGGACTGCAGAAACCTCGGAGCGAGAGCCCGGCAGAGAGGGGTCTGAGGTGCCTTGAGGTTTTTGAAAAGCACTCCTGATAGGCAAGAGCGATATAGGGGGGCGAACGGGGTGGGAGGCGTGTCGGGGAGCTCAGCTGACGGGAGGAATGTCGTCCGATTGGCTGAGGAGAAAGAGCAGCACTTCACACATCTTGCTTAATTGGATAGTGCTTTTCAAGTAGGTGTGGCTCTATATTTTCACATTATGTATGCTGAAGTTGCTCATTTTTAATATGCCCTCTAAGAGGTAAGGGTATTTTTTAAGATATTTACATACTGTGGCAAATTGTATTTTGAGTTGTCAACTGTTTTTAAGATATAAAGCATAACAAATATAGATACGTTTCGATACAGGACGTCTGTTTAGTCCATGAAACTTGACTAAACTACGAAGAGGTACTTTTCTTATGTTGTGCTTTCAACCACGCGCTTACGGCTTGCTGTCTAGGTTCGTTTGGTAACGGCGTAACGACTGTACAGGATGCCAAGTGGGTTTGTGGCTCTGCTTCCGCCATGACAGCCGACAGCAGGCCAGCGTCGTCGTGCGGAAGGGGAGAACATGACATCATATCATGTAATTATGTACAATAGTTTTAATTTATTTTTTTTAGAAGTATGTAAGAGAAGACATTTAAGAATGCCTGTCTCTTTAAATATTTGATAATATAAAGCAAAGCCTTGTATCTTGAGTGAATAGTATCACATCAAGTATAGAAAATATATATTAAAACATATATATATATATATATATAAACATAGAAACACCTAGATCTGACGAATGAAATCACCTGAAATGCAGTACTTCTCACTTGCATGGTGTCTGTTGTTGTAGATAAATCTGTCGTTGTTTCATTGTTCGAGTGACACACGTTTTTGAGAACGTACAATACGTCCTCAGAGGGCGTGCGCCCCAAGGCGTGGAACAGACACCGAAAGGGTAATATGGACAACACCTTAAGCCCAAATGTATTTGGACAGAAATTGCACCTTTTCCTTTAACAGTGACAGTTTTTTTTTTTTTTTTTTTTAAACTGCCTTGTTTATGGCCAATTTGAAGTGTCGAGTGTAAATATCGCAGCTTAGTTTGGTACCTTCACCTGCAGAGAAGCCTCGATTGGGGTTTTATGAATGTTTACCAGTCTTCTGGAAACAGACACTGATTAGAAACGGCGCCCAAAACGCCCGAGAAGCTTATGCCATTCTCACCTTAAAGGTCGTAAGGTCACGCCTCCATTATGTTTAAACAACTTTATTTTCCTCCATCCGGCAAGAACAAAAATTTTGCACCCGGAGATGTAACAGTGACGCATGATTGCCTGAAAATGCAGCCAGGATAATTCTTTCTCCCATCTTATATCGTTTAAATCAGTTTGTCTGCAAAAGTACTGTAGGTGCAAAACTGGTGTTGCATTGAATGCAGGAGGTAAATGCAGTCGTCACAACTTCTGTCATGAAATGTATGCATGACAGTATGAGTGGCCGATGAAGGTGAATCACAAAGGACTCAGCCTCATTGTTTTTGGAACAATGATCATATCGCTGTCAAGAAGATGATGGATGTGTGATTGTTTATCCGTAAGTTTCGGTTAAAGCGTTGGAATCTATCAGTCCGCGTTTCCCTTTTTTGTAGACTGGGATTTTCTTTGCAGGAATCACAACTATGCTAAAATAATTTTTTAAAATTGTCTTAGCCTCCTTAGAAGTGATGAAGGTAACATTAAAGGAATAAAACAAAATGTTTTCATATTGAAGAGAAATTCCACGATTTTTTTTTTTTTTTCAGCATATTTTCCTAGAAATGTCAACCTCATTTGTGAGCTGGTCTGCATGTAAATATCGTTGGTCACAGAAAACATTTATTTTATATGGTTCAGGTGTGTTTGGAAATTCTTTTTTTGGGTATTAAGTATTAAGACACTTTGTCTGATGGGTCTTGCCTGCACTCTCACATTCACATGCAATAAGGTCCGTCCGTCTGGTGTCCCCAGCATATGAGTCTCCAACTCCGGTCCTGGGGAGCTACCGTCCAGCAGGTTTTCTATCCTACCCAGCTTATGATGAGCCACACATGTTCCTGGTATTTACCTGAGACCTGGTGTGGCTCCTCAGAAGCCGGGTATGATAGAAAACCTGCTGGACGGTAGCCTCCCCAGGACCGGAGTTGGAGACCCAGCTCTAGCATTTGTGCTGTCAAGGTAGCAGACAAAATCTTATCACTTCAGCACCAGAAAACATCCCCATATCACAACTCTTCAAAGACTCCTCACCCCGGCCACAAGGGGGCGCCTCTTTTACACTGTGCTATAACTTTATTGCATCGACACTCAATAAGTCACAGATGTTGTCATTATGTATAAACGTTCTGATGTTCGCGTGTGGCAGGGGTGAGTCTCATTCTGTATCTCTCCTTTGACACGTCGTCGCTCGTGACGTTACATTTCTGTACCATTGTCAGAATTTAATATATCAAAAAGTGGAAGGATCGTTTTTGTCCGTAGGGGCTTAGCAATAAAGGACTGTCCTGTATTAGACTCTGTACTGTAGATTTAAAAACAAAAACATGTATACGAATGTAAAAAAGAAAAAAAAAAGAAAGAAAAAAAACATCCTCTATTGTTGTGATATAGTTGCTCCTTTTGGAGTTTTAAAAATAAAGGAAATTGAATTATTACATAACGAGACGATGCACAAGTTCAAAAGTAACTAAAAGTACAAGAAAGGAGGATAAACGGAAATGATCCTATTTATATGCACTAGCTGATCATGAAAATCAATTCCCTTGTGGTGCTTTATTACGTAGGATGATCCCTGCTTGATACAACTTGAGACAGTCAGCTGACCATTCAAGCAGCATTACGTCGTCAGACAGTCAGCTGAGCATTACGTCATCAGACAGTCAGCTGACCGTTCAAGCAGCATTACGTCATCAGACAGTCAGCTGAGCATTACGTCATCAGACAGTCAGCTGACCGTTCAAGCAGCATTACGTCATCAGACGGTCAGCTTACCATTACGTCATCAGACAGTCAGCTGACCGTTCAAGCAGCATTACGTCATCAGACAGTCAGCTGGCCATTCAAGCAGCATTACGTCATCAGAGCCGAGACGCTTCTTTCATGGTCATTTTATCTAATCACCCCGCCTCCCCCATCTCCGCTGAAACAAACAAACTTTGTTATATTAAAGCCACCCGGATGCTTTGTACATCTGTGATGACGCCTATTTTATATCCAAATGAACAAAATAAAAGCTTTTATTTTTGTTGCTGTCAACACCTTCACGCTTGGCTCTGTGTAAAAGTGGGAATACTTTTGATGACTTCACAGACATGGCATAAAACAGACGTGTAAAATTTGCCATATTTTTAGAGATTATTTTCTTAAAGATTTCTTTTTTATTTTACTGTATTTAATGAAGTTTTTTTTTTTTTATTACCGTTGTTGCTGTTGCAGGTTCATGTTCAGTCTCACAGCCCAAAACAACAATGTAACAATGTAAGAAAGTGACATTTGAACACAGGGTGACTGGTTGAAGATACATTTATTTTTTTTCCATGTTAGCACATAGAATATTCGTATGTGGCGAGCTGAAGCATCTAACAGAATAGCGGAAAGCGTAGGAAATGGAAATCACAATGTTTACGATGAACTGTATGTGAGCTCGGCTGAAGACGCCTTCCCGACTGAGTCATGAATAAATCACAACTTTCTCACAAAGAAACCACCCACGTTCTTCCGTCCATTAAAACGATGAAATCGATTAACTTTATCTCTTTTAAAAAAAAAAAAAAAAAAAATTCATATTGCATCATTTCTGTAAGTGCAACTATATCGTTGGACTTGGAAAAAAAGAATATGGAAAAATACACAAAGCTTACTTTCATGCAGATGCCAGAAATATCTTACAAACTGGAATGACACCACGTATTTCCACTTAAGAAAAAATGCCACAGACTTTCCATTTGTTAGGATGGACGAATATAAAATAACAAGTTGGTCAAGAAACTTGGCTGCTCAGTCTGACATTCAGAACAATCTGCAACATTCTGGAAAGCAGTCAACTCGGGACAAACGACCCGTATTCTCCCCAATGCTGATATCTGTATAAGAGGAAACGCTAAATTTATATATAGAATATACCATACAGTCAAACAGGAGCAAATGATATTTACATGTAGTGCAACATTGGCATGAAAACAAGGTCTGGCTCTTGCAAATGTTAGTTTAAAAACTACATGGCACGCTTCACAAACTATTTTTTTCGGAACTGCAAGATATCAAATCAGACAAGAAACGTCTGTATAACCGTCCGTTCCCTTGCGTGCGTTTAAAAAGTACAAAAAGGTGTTCGATGTTGTCTGCCGCTGTCTCTCCCATCTTTTAAAAATCTGTTTAATAATCTTAATATTATACATATGTAAAAAAGTTTAACCACAAGTAAAGCATTACCCTATAATGTTAAAATATAAGTGTGGTAAACACACAGCACGTAATTGCTCTTGTTTGGGTATATTTTATATTGGTCCATCCGTACAGAACCAGAAATTTAGAAAGCGAGTTTTTTTCTCTCTTTTTTTCGTAATTGAATTTTGAAACATTGAATCCACATGCACTTGGGTTCTGGGTAATGAAGACGAGTGCTGGGGAGTTACAGCCTCTGAACACAAAGTACAGCAGAAGCAGTCAGGAGATGTAACTAGTCTCATTTTTGTACCAGACTAATGGTGGACACATCACAATAACAATGTCACGGACGCCAATCGAAAGAACGAAGCGGAGAGGGAAACCTCTATCCCATAGGTACCGCGTAGAAATGGGTACGACATCGTAGAATTTGGCTTTTTATTTTCTTTTTCAAAAACACTTGCTCATGTTGAACGACAGACAGCGTGTGCAAACCATGACATTTCTAAAACCTTTAAGGTCCAAACAGGTCTACGCCCCGGATGTCATTTTTAGGCTCAAAGAGAAAATCGAAAATTGACTCTTAAAAATGACAGCGTACTTAAAGGACAACACAAAGTATATGAATATTCATCAAAGGAAGATTTTTGTCTTTATTTTTTATTTTTTTGCCGTCCGCCGGATGTAACGTCGGACTTTAAACCCTGTTCCCAGCGACGACTTTTAGTCTGACGGGGTTCAAACCCCCCCCCACTGGTTCCCATCCAAACACACACCAGTATAGTTACCTCATAACCTGCGTTAGTCTTGAAAGCATTTTGATTTTTAATCAGCATTTTACATATTTTTATATATATATATTTTCTTTTTTTTTTATCAAAGTGAGTATTTTGCCTTTCCATTTTTTTTTTACTTAAGAGCAACATCGAGATTTTTTTTTTTTTTTTTTTTTTTTTTTGTCTGACGTTGTTACCATTTACAGTAAGAAACGTGATTTAAAAAATTCAGGTAATAAAATGTATTTAGTTAATGCTCGACTTTAGCTAAACACTTAAATAACACATTCTCCAACACAGGTAGAATCAGCACTTCAGTAAAAAAAAAAAATAATAATAATAATAATTAAAAAAAAATAAAATCCATCCGAGTCTTTCCCCTCATGTGATCGGATCATGATTTTTTTGAAATAAAAAATAAGAAGAAAAACCTTTTGGACTTATTAAATAAACAGATAGGGGCAGACAGAGAGATTTTCCAGCTCTGTGCATAGTTCCCAGTCCACAGAGTGTTAAAATGGCTGGTGGAGGCAAGAAGTGGTGGGTGGGAGGGAGCAGTGGGAAAAGGAGCCAATGACCTGGAGGTCAGAGGGCTCTTGCTACACAGTGATTGGCTGGCAGTGGCAGCATGGGGCGGGGCCTTCACCTCTTCCGGCGGCAGGTGCGCTTGTGGTCGGCGTGCCAGTGCTCCTGCTGACACTTGATGGAGCAGTAGGATGTGTTCCAGCAGCAGTGGTACATGGCCTCCTCCTCGCAGTTGTAGCACTGCCAGACACAGGGGGCACATGGTTACCACGACGACATTCCCCGCGAATCACCTGACGCCGTCAGCCAGTGGCAGGACATGCAGGCCGGACCGTCGTGGGGTGAAGGCCCGAGCTGTCGAGTAAGTCTCGGGTCTCTAGCCGAGACCACCTCAGGCGAAGCTTTACAAACGTGGAGCGAGCGGAGCTCGTGCTTTATGACTTTAGAGTCAGGCTCGCACGGTAACAACGGCACTTGTATCCAACTTCCCACTGTAATCAGTTAGAAAACCCTTCCTCCCGGGAGTTTCCCATGAAAAGCTTTGAGCTGCTGTGACAGCGTCGCCGAGTGGGCGTGGCCTGCAGCCGTCACTCACCCACTGCTTCTTCTTGGTTTGGGAGATGATGGTCTTGTGCTGGGCCACCATCTTCTTCAGCTCCTCCACCAGCTCCTCCTTGCATCGCTCCTTCACCTGCTTGCACTTGCGCTCCATCTCGGCCTGCACGCTGCTCACAGCCTTGCTCACCGCCTGCCTCTTCTCCTCCTCCAGCTCGGAGCGCAGCTGGGGGGGGGGGGGGTCAAAGGCCGGGAAGCCGGCGTTCAGGCCTATGGCATTCTCCCGTGCGATCCGCGACCCGCCGCCCCCCACACACGCGCTGCACGCTCACCTTCTCCAGCGCTTCCCGTACCACCCTTTCGGTCTCGCGCTTGTTGTCCACCTTCATCATCTCCTTGACGTCGTTGAAGATCTTGGTGTACTTCTCGTGGCAGCGGTTTTGGCAGCTGCTGTCGGCGGCCGTCTGGGTGCCGCGGTGTAGCGTGCGGGGCGATGCGGAGCTGGCCTTGCGCGTCTGGGTGGACACCGAGAACTTCTCCGGCTGGTGGGGAGAGGTGGGAATCTCCTGGCTGGAACTCACAGCCTCCACCTCTGGTTCCGGCTCCTGGGAGGGGGGGGGGGGGGAGCCATCCCAGATAACAGGTTTAAGAAAAAAAATAATAAACTGTCAAAAGTAGCTACTCAGTATCTTCCCCTATCTTCTGTCAAAGATGCCAGAGTTTGCCTTTAACCTTTCTGCCTGACCGACAAATCCTCTCCCCATTTAAGCTGCGTGTAAAAGGTTACTGGGGGAGGGCTTGTCTGTCCCACCTACCTCCTCCTTGGTCTCCACCGTCTGCCCCCGGCGTGGCTTCTTGGCTTTGGGTTCTTGGCTTAACTTGAGCTGCAATTGCACCAAAGACGGCACAGTCAGAGCCCCACGGTGCAAACACAATGATTTAATTAGACGGAGAAGGCATGAATGTAGGATGTCACTTTGTCGGTAATGTTAATCTTCTCTTAAGCGATTATACCTCTAAACGCAGATTAGAGATAAGTATTTCTGCAGCATTCACTTACAAAAGTATATCACAGGATCAGAAAACGAAACGCAGACGCTCCTCTACTTACGAACTTTCAGACATACGAACGAAGAGGACTGTACGTCCGAAATGCGTTGGTTAGGCTCCCGTTTCCTGTCCACAACATAATTTTTTCCTGCTCGCCAATTCCGCCTGGTACGACTTCTGGCCGCTACTCCCGCCGCGCAGCAGCGCACTGTGCGAACTCCCAGCATCCTAGGTCTTTGTACTTCCATATATACCCTTAAAATGATTTTGAATAACTACTTACGAACACTTCAAGTTACGAACGGCTATTTGGAACGTATCTCATGCGTAAGTAGAGGAGCGTCCGTATGCAATAAAATAATCTTTTAACACGTCTTATTGTTTGCCACTAGGTGGCGCCAGTGCTCGACACAAAAACACCAAAGACTAAAAACCTTGCACTTGCAATCTCTGCTTGGTTCCTAAAGAGGGAAACATGACAAATCTCCTTTGAATTCAGTCTCCATACAGAGTGAGGGTTCATTACCTGCTCGTTACTGGTGGAGGATATGCTGGACTCCGGTTCCTCTTCGGGCCGGTCCTCTGCCTTGCTCTTCTCCCGGTCCCGGTCCCGGTCCCTCTCCCTCCAGAGGCGGCCTTCACGCAGGTAGCGCTGGTACAGAGCCAGCTCCTCGCACGCCTTCTTCCAGCCAGTGCTGCGTTTCACCTGCAGCTGCTGTACGCTCACTGTGATCTCTTGGATGTTGTCTGAGGGGATCCAGGCCCTGGTCGATAGATTTGACCAATGGAATCACCGTTTATTGAAATGCATCTAATTTCTGTCCAATGGGATGTGTTCTTATTAGAAGGACAATGTCAAGAGCCCCTTCTGGCTTTCTGTCTTACCTCTGGTGCTGGTGTCCGAAGAAACGCACGTCCACCTGGTTGTCCTCTCTCTGTAGGATCTTGGCAGGCCAGTAACCAAAGCCCTTCATCTTGGCCCACACCACCTCATGGCTGGGCACCTGAATTGGCAAAATTACACTCACACTTCGGCAACAAGGTGACCTCACTACCTGCTGATGTTTGGCAGCACTCAAACTGAAATTTGAGCTCACTATCTGCTACTTGGCAAAACTCCCACCAAACCATGACCTTACTCTTACTGACGTTTGGCAGCACTCTTGCCAAAAAGTGGTTCACTAACTGCTGACATTTGGCAACACTCTAACTGAAAGGTAAACCCATCACCTGCTGACATCTGAAGACATTCATCACCAAAAAGTGATTCTGTTACTTGCTGAGATCTGGCAACATTCTTACAGACACTTGAACTCACTTCTTCCTGAGACCTGGTGACATTCTTTTAGAAACCAAAACCTGACCTCACTGATTGCTGAGGTCTGGTGACATTCTTACAGATAACTGACCTCACTACTCGCTGAGACACGGTGACATTCTTACAGATAACTGACCTCACCACTCGCTGAGACACGGTGACATTCTTACTGAAATCTGACCTCACTACTCGCTGAGTCATAGTGACATTCTTACAGATACCTGATCTCACTACTCACTGAGACACGGTGACATTCTTGGAAAAATCTGACCTCACTACTTGCTGAGATCTGGTGGTATACTTGCAAAAATCTGACCTCACTATTTGCTGAAATCTAGCAAAATTCTTACAGGAACATGACCTCAATACTTGCTGAGATCTAGCGACATTCTTACAGAAATTTTACTTCAGTACTCATTGAGGGCCTGTCCACGCGAAGCCGGTGCGTTCCCTATCCGATAATTTTTTTTCCTCGTTCTAAAACAAAATTGCGTAAACACGGCGTCGTCTCAAGAAATATCTGCGTACGCACGAAACCACTGAAAACGGTGTAGCATATATGCCAGACCAGTATGGGGCGCTGTAATTCTGCCATAGAGATACACTATACTCGGAGAAGAAGACTTCGAGCATGCGCATAACCTTGCGCGCTGTATACGAACCAAGAAGAAGAAGACGAAGAGTGTAGTAATTGGTGCCCTCAT
>JAABNY020000082.1:11681560-11694440 GCA_015164015.2 Brevimyrus niger
CACCTCCAAACAAAATGGCCGTATTGTGCACGATCAGCTGAGCATCCGCCTTGAACTCGTCGAAACTCTTGTATTTTCCATCTGCGAGGTTCTGCACAGGAACACAAAGAGGTCCATTCATAGTTAGGCTTGGCTTCCCTGGGGGGGGGCAATGCCACCCGTAGCCACCAGAGGGCAGAGGCGTCTTATCAGGTACCCATTTCACGTCTTTGGGACTGACCCCCACCCCTCTCACCGCAGTTTTAAAGGTGCTGTATTACTACTGCCTACAAGGGCCCCTCCCTTGCCCCGGTGCACACTGGGGCCCCCAGACACTCACCTCCTGAATGTTGGCCACATCCAGCGCAGTGTGGATCAGCCTTTTGTACATCGGATGCTTGGTGTCTTTCCCTTTCTTATTCAGATCCACAGCCTGCCCGTGAGCACAAACATCAACAGCATTATTTCAAGCCGGACTTACTCCAGCTTACACTGGCCGAGAGAAAACCGAAGATCATTCATCGTTTCCACTCAGTCTAACAACGGGCAAAGCAACTGTCCAAGGATGAGCATCTTAGGGGAAAGTCAACAACTTTTACTGACAAACTGCTGGGGGGTGGGGGGGGGTTCGCCTAAGGCCCTAAAAGCATGGGATGATACTGCAATCTGCGGCAACACATTCCCTGCTCCAGATGTTCTGCTCCATTCCGCAACACTCACCCTCTCCTTCATTCTCTGCACGATAAAACGCAGATATTTGCTCATTTCCTGCTTGTTAAGGTTCTTCTTTTTACTGCCCTGTAAGACCAAACAGACGCCTGCGTGTTACCTAGACATGACGGGGAGCGGTCTCCTCGAGCACACCGATATCAGAAGAGAGACACACACACACACACACAGGAAGTGAGCCCACTCTCAGTCTGGAAAAGAAACAGCGCCAGATTAAAGATACAGGCCCACGCATGCCAAAGTAGGAAGCCAGACCACAATAAAGAGGCAGGCCCATGCACACACACGTTTGTTTCGGAAGTCTGCCCGCGGTAAACGGGGGCTGCCGGCCGCCCACCTGCGCACACACACACACAGACGGGCGGCTCGGGGAAGGCACACACCTTGCACGCTGCACACTGCCAGTGGGTGCCGGCGTCCCGGGGCCGGCTCTCCTCAGCCAGACAGCGCAGGTGGAAGACGCGGAAGCAGCCGTCGCACTCCAGCACCTCCCCGGGCAGGTGGCACTCGAAGCAGTACCAGTCGTGGCTCTCCGCCTCCCAGTCCTGAAAGAGAGGCCAGGGCGTAACTGGCGCCTTGTAGCCCCGCCTCTCTACTGGAGCCCCGCCCCTTCCAGTGCTTTGGGGACGCGTCGCTGGCGCCCTGTAGCCCCGTCTCTCCACTGGGGCCCCGCCCCTTCCAGTGCCTTGGGGACGCGTCGCTGGCGCCCTGTAGCCCCGCCTCTCCACAGAAGCCCCGCCCCTTCCAGTGGCCACGCGGTTAGCGCCTTTGGAGCTACTTTAAGGGGCCTGGCAGCTTAGCACTGAGCAAACACGCCACTGACAAACCCCGTTTGCTGGAGGCAGCAGCTGTATCACGCCACCTACTGGTACTTCAGAGCCAGTCTCAATCATATATATCCATCCATCTTTGAAATGCTCATTCATGAGAGCGGCGCTAGCTGATTGGTCAGTGAATGACCTTAGACAGAGTTCACCGGCCAATCAGGTAGCTTCTCTCATTAATATAAATGAGTTTTCCCAAACCACCCTGACAGAAATTTGTGCCCCCTGCCTCATATCCTGCACGTCCCGGGACAGACTCCATTGTCACCATGACCCTGTACAGCATAAGGGGTTATGGAAGATGCTTGGATGGATAATTACTCCATTAATCAGCCTCTTTATAGTCCATGAGGTCAAAATGCATGACAGCAGTAACACTTTTCTGCCTCTGCTGCTCAGAGAGCCCAGATCATAAGTCCTTTACTGACCGATGCGTGTGCAGCTCGTGCCTTTTCTGGGATTCAAGCCTACAACCCTCTGGGTGTCAGTACAAGAGTCAAACCGTGACACCCCCCCCCGCTGCCCCATCGCAGCCAGGATTATACCTGGGAGTGCCAAAACCAGAAAAAGAGCTTTAAAAGACTTTCTAAACCTCATGCATGAATAATCCTTGTCCGGTATGGATGCAAGTGCCTGTTCTGTGATGCGGGCCCATTCGGACCATACAGAGAGAAGACTCCCTAAACCCGGTGCCGGGACACCGTGAGCACGGCAGGTCGCGACCCCTGCAGACATCTGTGTGCCGTTTGGAGGTGAGCTCTGAGGGGCTGAATACGCACATCAGTTGGCCCACTAAACACCCTGATCATATGGATTCATAATTTTAATTTTATTACTAACCAACCACAGGATAGGTGCTACTTTTTCTCTCTCCCATGTCCGTTTCTGCTTCACGAATTTATTTCACCTGGGAATGACATTCATCAGACAACTCCAGCAGAACTTAGTAACCAACCAGTGTTGACGCCACCACAGATTAGCTCCTGACACAGGCCACTGTTACATGTTACCCCAATTTTCATTAGCTGTTTTGGAATGAGGAAAGAAGAGTGAAGTATGAGTCATAACACCTCAAATATGTGAAGATGTGCGTATATCTGTGCGCTACTGTGAACACAGCTCAGGAACACGTCACCTGACTTGCAATGCCTTTGGCCACGCCCCCACTCCCGCCCCGCCTCTACTTTAACCAATCACATACGAGGTGGAGGTGACAGACAGACCAGACAGAACGAGAAGGGCACTACAGCTACCAATAGCAGGCCAGCTACATCTACACCACTCATATATGCTTGCTACGAACCTCTGTCCATGTTGGCGGTGAGGGCTAACATGCAGGCTGTCTCATGGGTTAAAGGGTCCAAATCAGCGCCTTTCGCACACGCATCTTTCAAGCGTGCTAATTGAGGAAAAAAAAAAAAACAAATACAAAAACCTACATAGCTTACATTTGTTAAGCTATTTGGGTGCGGGGGGAGGGGGGGGATATTTCCCCATTTGAGATTTTAGACTAGCAATCGCACAGTTGTGGTTGCCTTGGAGACCAGACCACTACATCGCCTGCTGCCTAACATCACACCAGTGGATCAGTAGCGAGCAGATATACTGTAGGTCGGAGGTCACGGCTAGCGCAGTCCTCAAGAAAGGAGAATGCGGAAGCACGGCGCTGGGTGCCATTTGTGTGGTGGGGTGTGTGGTCGAGGACAACCTCCATCTTTCTTTCTTGATCTGGCGGCGGTTTGATGGACAATGTTGAGGTCCATCAGAATCTGCCGCGCTCACCTTGGATCCTCCTTACGCTGGATCTCAACCAAATGCAGTGTGTTAAGTAATCGAGTTGCACCTGCTGTCCTTATTAAATCCCAACACGGAGTTTTAGGCAATCAGACGTGGTAAAATCCAGGCCGTGCCACCTTCGTGACGGAACTTATTTGTTATGGAATTATGTTAGTAGAAAAAGTGTTAAAAAAAACAAAACAATAACAAACAAAGAATTCAATCAAATGTACCCTTACCTTACTCCTTTCAGCCATCTGCTCCTGTGATAGCAAGTGATCCAAAGAAACACTGTTTTAAAATCCTGCTACAGCAAACACACCCGTGGGCCTCATGGGATTTGTAGTCAAGTCTGCATGTGACGCGACGCACGTGCATCGGAGAAGCTACGCCGCTGAGGCATTCTGGGAATAGCGGTCCGTTTCCTGTGAGTGCGCAAGTGTGGGAACCAAAGTGCAGGGCGTTTGGAGAGCCTTTTAACAGACCTCTCACGGGGCATGTGGGCTTCAGGAGCGCGGCTAGAGGAAGCCCCATTGTGAAGGTTTTTGGGTTAGCAGGGGATTGTGGGATAGCTGGAGTCTACGGGCTGTGCAGGCAGAGCTAGTGGGAATCGCAGCTTATTTACTAATTTGCATGTTTTTTGTGCACGGTTTCGGTACACGACTTGGAGTCAGAATAATTACAAACAATAAAACCAGAATATTTATAGAGCTTAGGCTACGTGCTGCGTATTGTAACCTATGTCAAAAATAGGCAACTTCTAAGAAAGCTCTGAAAATGTTTAGTGGCTCTAGGTTGGTTTCTCTCTTGGCTTCTTGTTCAAAAGGTGACTGGGCATCACTGCTGTTTACAGAGTCCGTCCCTTTGATGTTACTCTGTGTCTCAGTGGCTAATGGAGATAAACTTTTATGCCAATTTATCACATCGGGTAGAATAGCGCCAACGGCTGCACACCCCATCCCCTTTAGGGTGAGGATGCTTAATTATGAGATGGTTGGAACTCCTTGATTAGATGCTTGATTAGGACCTTGGTCTAAGTGATGTCAGCAGGTCACCAATCAGCATGAGGCCAAATGGGCTTCAGACCTAAGGTATAGAGTCCCTGACACTGGCCACTGCTGCAGAGGCAGATGATCGAATGAGGGGGCGGAGAGTCAGTAAGCTCCTCCCCTTCGTGTGATGGGGGGCGGGGCTTACCATCTCATCGCCGGGCAGCCAGTAGCCCTCCTGCTCGATGCCGGCCTTGGAGCCCTTGCAGCCCACGGTGAGGGTCTCCACCACCAGGCCGTCCTTCACCCCCAGGCCCAGCTGCCGAGCCGTTTCCTTGGGGTGCACCCCGAACACACGGCTCAGATACCTGGGGGAGAGAGACAGTCCCAGTCTGCGTGCGTCACATACAGGAAGCCGGGAGCATTCTTTGCTGGCCAGAGCAGTGTGCGTTTCATCACTATTTAGACTGTAGACAGGGTATGTGAATATGTGTATAACTACATTATACTGTAGATAAGTGGCCACCAACTGTCTTCAGTCCGACCAAAATACAACTGAATCCGGACTGTGTAATCGACCCCCCCCCCCCCCTTGCCTCAGCTTACCATCAGGGATGTCTCCAGTTCAGCATATTTAATATTTGGGAGCCCACCCAATCAGCAATTTTTTTCAGATGCAAGCATACCTTGGCTTTTATGCTGCTGATGGAATTTGGCCCGTGGACAAAAGAAGCTGGGGAGCCCAGCTGTAGACTGTGTATGTTGGGATGCATCACTGCGTTCTCCGTATAGGTCAGTCGTGCTACAAAGCGGCTAATGCGTTCCCGGAGAGCCTCGTGTTCGCTAAAGTCTCGTACTAGAACACACATATCCGAAAAAATTGGGTGAGGGATATACGAACCCTAAACTTGGTAACTTGGTGCCAAACTATATGAGGTAAATAATAAAAACAGTGATACCAGGGGCCACAGTGTGCCACTCTGACCAGTAAATATCATTCTTGTGAATCAAGAGTGGTGATGGCCAAAAGGGCACTTCGTGAACCATTTGATGTATTTTCTGACCCCACTAGATGGTGCTGTTGGTTTACTTTGGGGCAAGGCTTGAGCCCCCCTCCTCCTTTTCTTTAACAGAGACCACCATCTAGTGGGCCCGTGAAGCGTCGTTTTAGCCATCATTAGTCCGGAGTAATGAGCCACAGCCAACGTGCGGCTGGACATACAAATACTACAGATTAAGGTATAATAATACACAGACACATTTTACTGATCCCCGTCTTCACGTCTCCCTCTTTGTGTCTGTGACGAGCAGCCGCCTGTTGGGGCAGCCAGGGAGTTGGGGGTTAAGGGCCTTGCTCAAGGACCTACAGACGTGCTGAGGCGGGGTTTGAACCACCGACCTTCTGATTACAGACACACAGGCTTAGCCCACTGAGCCACACGCTTCTCCTTAACGGGACACAAAGGGCACTGAAGGCAACATGGCTACAATCAGTGTACAAAAAGTAAATATAAGCGAATTTAAACACTGCTGTTTTTTATATGATAATGTCAAGTAATTTCAGGTTCTTACAAAGTGTAAATTCAACCAGTGCAATGCATGGATGTATAATATGTTTGATTCTTTTAGATTTGAACACTGAAAAGAACCAGTTCAAAAGAACGATTTGTTCACTATCGTTCATTTAGATAGTTGATATTGCGTGCAAATACCGTTTCTTCGTGTAGTGCTTTTCCCTCCGACTGGAAATTGTGCTCATTCAAATGCAATCCCGCATTGCATTGGACTGGGGCACTAATATGTCAATCATGTTGGAAAAGATTTGCGACGTTATATCATGTGTTGTAGTAGAACTGACTGCACTGTGAATGTAATAGTGTTTCACTGTGCTCTACAGACTGTGTGTATGACACTGTGCTCTACAGACTGTGTGTATGACACTGTGCTCTACAGACTGAATGTAACGGTGTGTCACTGTGTTTTCTATAGACAGCAAATGTCACAGTATGTCCCTGTGTTCTCTATGAACTGTGTATGTGTGTCACTGTGTTCTCTACCTGCTGTGAATTCAACATTGTGTCACTGTGTTCTCTATATACTGCGAATGCAATAGTATTCTTTATATAGTCTGACTTCAACAGTTACAGTGTCCTCTATAGACTGTGAATGTCACAGTGTCACTGTGTTCTTTATAGACTGTGAATATAAGTGTGTCACTATGTTCTGTATTGACTGTAAATGTGTGTCACTCTGCTCTCTGTACCTTGAATGCAACATTGAGTCATTGGGTTCTCTATAAACTGCGAATGAATAGACTGTGTCTGAAACACTGTTCTCTGCCGACTGAATGTAACAGTGTGTCACTGTGTTTTCTGTAGGCTGTGCATATCAGTGTATCCCAGTGTTCTCTATAGGCTGTGTATGAGTGTCACTGTAATCTCTATGTGCTGTGAATACAACATTGTGTCCGTGTTCTCTATAGACTGTGAACGTAAGTCAGTGTTCAACGTAGACTGTGAAAGTATCATTCCGTCACTGCAATCTCTACACACTGTGTCACAGTGTTCTCTATAGACTGTAAATGTAAATGGTGTCACAGTGTTCTTCACATACTGTGAATGTAGTAATGTGTCACGGTGTTCTCTACAGACTATGACTGTAGCAGTGTGTCAGTGCTCTCTATAGGTTATAACTGTAACCGGAGCCGCGTGTTGCTCTGTTTTCGATATAATGTGTGTAACAGTGTGTCACCGTCTTCTCCATAGACGGTGGGGAAAACATAACATGTTTACGGTTCCACCTTATTTGTTAACACCCCGCCTACTCAGTGATGAAACCTTCAGCAAATTTGCCATCGAGTTGCATGTCACCCCTGCTGGTAAGAAGATTTCCAGATAAAATCTGACTGAAAGAGATGAAAGCAGACACTCTACGCCCTGACAAATATCTGACTTCTCAGAAGCCATCACAGGCTTAACACCTCCAAACATTAAGATGAAAGGTTTTAAAATAAACCAAGTTGGGTTGGGTGAAACCTCAGATCCATCCCTCTTCTTCGTTATTCCCATGGCAACAGCAACTTTCTGCTCTCTGACCTTTGACCCAGGGCAGTCCGCTACCAAAGCCCCATATCTCACGGAAAAGGGTTCTCTGTGGTTCATGACAGCGAGAAGCTGATGTAATCGCCCATGACTGGCGGGGAGCACGCGCTCGAGCTGTTAGCCAATGATGGAAAGCACTCACTTCGAGATCCGGTCCATGTTCGCGATCTGTTTTTGGTTCCGGATTACTTCGATGGCCGTCCAGATGTTCTGGACCACCTTCGGGTCTGCCTGCCTCTTCTTCACCACGCGTGACATGATCTCCTTATTCATCTGACCTCTGGAAAAGAAGACCAGAATTACCTCTGAGTTTTTTTTTTCCCTATTGGATCATTTCTCCTTCCGTGTATTTTCCCAGCACTCATCATGATCAAGGTCGGGGGGGAGGGGGGGGTCACTTTGCATTCGCTTCAATGTGACTAATGACCAAGGGTGAGCTTGGGGCTGATCTAGCCCATGCTATAAAGACCGTGGCACCCCCAAAAGTTTTTTTACACTGTCTGTAAAATCTGTACATTCCCGAAGCCGGGAAAAAGCAATGGAATATCATTATTCATGCACTGTTTTCTTGTGATAACATGGCGATTTCCCCATATTGTGAAGAGTGACATTTTCTCCGTCTGGAGATTACATGCTTTAAAAGGACTACAGCTTCTATACGGTTCAATTTACATTGAAGACGTACAGTTAACACTTTAGACTCTAACATCAAAGCCAGTATCGTGTGTTTTTTACGCTGCTTCGGTTAATTTGTTTACTATGCGACGGTTTGAGGTTATGTCATTTTCCACTTAGGTCTGGGTCATTCACTCACTCTCACAAAAGCCCAGACTTCGCCTGCTTTATCAAATTCTGCCTTACAATAGATTTTACTTTTAAATTAGACATTGACCTACAGGTAGCAAAGATAAGAACATCATCAATTTACAAACAAGAGGAGGCCATTCAGCCCACCAAGTTTGTTTTGGGGAGAACTTAACTAATAGCTCAGAGTTGTTAAAATCTTATCTAGCTCTGATTTAAAGGAACCCAGGGTTTTAGCTTGTGCGACACTAACAGGAAGACTATTCCATACTCTAACTACACGCTGTGTAGAGAAGTGCTTCCTCAAATTTGTTTTAAAATGTTCTCCCGCTAATTTATACTAATGGCCACAAGTTCTAGTATTTAAACTAATATTGAAGCATCCAGACCTGTTGGAATCTTATAAACCAGGATCATCTCCCCCCTTAGTCTCCTTTGATAGAGGCTAAACAGATTCAGCTCAGCTAACCTCTCCTCATAAGACGTTCCTTTAAGACCAGGATTCATTCCCGTAGCCCTCTGTTGTGCCTTTTCCAAGGCAGCAATGTCCTTTTAAGGTATGGTGACCAAACCTGCAGCAAGTTTTAACTGTCTTGCTGAGAGAAAAAAAAAGTGAGTGACGTGTTAGGATGTGGCGTTGAGGGTTTCCGTTTTTCTTTTTTTAACCTAAATTTTTTTTGTCCAAAATACACACGGGGGGCTCCGTGAGCTACAAGCTGGAATTGTATTATAACATAGCTTACTGAGGCCTCGTGCTTCTATTTACGTTATAGTCAGCCATGTAGCTACGTAGTTAAATCACGGGTTTCAACGCCGCCCCCCACCGTCGACAGTTTTTTTTTGCCGCTGATCAGACATTTCAAATTCAGCATTTTCATTCAACTTTTCATCAGAAAAGTTTCACTATGTCGAATATAATTGTTTACGAATTTACAGCTTGTTACGAATATTCCCTTCGCTCTCCCGCGGCCACAAAATCTACCGAAGGGGCTGAGTTAAATCACTCATTATAAATGATGTAGTTCCCCCATACATACATACATTACATCACTGGCGCCGCCACTGGTTTTGCGGTAAATTGTCATGCTGTTACCGCCAATGAGTATTCAACGAGGCACCATTTTCGTTCCACTACAACCATATTCCTGAGATGAAAGAAACGTCAACATTTGTTCATGGGGAAGCTTATCCAGTTAAGTCTAATGAAAATAAAACATTGCGTTTCCATCTGATCAATTCGCAAAACTGCAAAGATTCATCTGACAGTCAAGATTCCTCCACCACAAAACCTATACACGGGGCAGCAAAACCAAAGTATGCAACCCCGTCAGTTAATAGAGGAAAAAACGAACCATTTTGGCTGAAGGGAATTTAAACTCGTACAATATAAAAAAAACATGTACGCTCATAATATGTATCCCTTTAAGATGATCTAGGTACAATATCATACAAGGACAGATGTAATGAAGTGGTGACAATAAAGGCCAGTATATCTGGAAGGCAACTAATATCTATTAATCAAGCACGTTACATCGCTGTATCGACCTGAAACACGTTTTGTGTTATCGACTTGTATGAGTCGATTTGCACCATCTGACGAGTCCAAAACAACGTCCAGCTATGTCGACCACTAAGAATCGGCAAATTGTGCAGCAAGGTAATCGGACTGTAAATCCAAAAAGAGTAAGCTTCGCAACAAGTATTTTATTCAAGGGCAGCCGGTAAATTAAAAATATTATTAAAACTTATGAATTGCTTATATAGAAAAGTAGGTTGCAGTACGCTACGGATCAAATATGTTCCTGTCATATGTCAAATATGTAATTGTAATCACTCGAGTGTTTACAAAATTTTAAAAACTCATCGACCTGTTGAAAATGTGCGGCCAATGCTTCTCTCCCCCACGATGATGAACAGTCTCTCCTCCGTCACGTTTTGCACGCGTTTACAGGCACAGTTTAATCATTTACAGCTCCGTCCACTTTCCGTGCCCTTGCCTTCTGCCGGTCTTAGGGAGCGCTGAGGGTCTTGGATTGCGGGGCTTGGCATCCACTTTGCTCACCGCTATTTACAGAGGCAAAGCAGAGCCCACGTGTGGCCACGCGCGCCTGTTTACTAGCTGCTACGTCATCTGCGTCAACTGCACCGAGCTTACAAGCTAGCAGAAGTCAATTAACTGCAATAAATATGGACATTCGTTTAATAGTGAAACAACTGCGTTACATATACACACACACACACACACGATTAATCAATGTCTGATGTAATCTATACGAAACGCAAACTGCATTATGCTCTGCGTCTACACGTATTGGTAATTAAATCTTAGTTACCGATTGTTACGTTTCTCTCCCAACCACTCTGCTGAGTTTCGAATAATTTCGACTGGGTGTGCAGGTTGTATGAGGACTCGCCCTGAAAACCTTTGTACCCATGTAAGGTTTTATTTTTTTTATTATTTTTCGTCATTTTTAATTTCCGAAACTTGACTGCAGTAGGACGCGTTTCTCCGCATGCCACAAAAGCCTCCAAAGCGCTGTCGCGAAGTGTCACCGCGATGTCGCCATGGCTGCCTGTTCGGTACATTTTGTGACAGTTTGTAGCGTTCAAGGGCACAACTCCTCAAACCCAGAAGCGACTACATATAGAGGCGCGCGTCAGATACAACACGTGCTTCCCAATTATAGAATAGAGGAGAGTGCGGCTGACCATACAGACGGCGAACCTCAGCACGTTATGGTACAATCCATTTATTTGTATGAAGGATGGGGGGCACCTTCTCTGCCTGCTGGGTCAAATGTTTGGATTCGTCAGTTTTAAAGGCTATTTGGCGCAGTATTCATATCTAGAAGCGGCATTCATTTCGAATGTACCAACGGAGATATATATCCCTGCTTTATTAATTTACAAGACATAATTTATATATTGTGCAACTACAGACATGCCTTTTTACTTCGTAGAGTATTTGTTCGTGGGACGCTAAAAACCACACCTTCGTTATAGAGCGATATAGTAAGGCCTGGAATGGCTTTTGCTTGAGGTTTTTAGAACCACGCCACCAAAACTTGGGTGAAGAAGGGAACAAGCCCACAGTCCCCAGGACGTGTCGAGGAGCCCCACCACCACACAGGGGCCACGTTGGCAATCGGATCCGTAAAGGTGATCTTGGGACCTTATGTTGTTCTTATTTACACCGCGCATTCAGACACCATAATAAACAGATTTAACTATGCAGACCTAGTCTTCCTCACTTATCCTGCACAGGTGACAGGAACACAATAAAGGCCACTAATTATCGTGCACCCCTAACAGAAAATGTGATTCATTGTACAAGGAGGGTAAATTCTTAATCTCCATCCTTTAGCCCTTACTGCTTTTCGCCCATAAGTCTTGCCGGTGTTCTGTCGAAATGATCTACTTTGTCGAATTATCCTACCGTAGTGCTAATCGGTAGCCCTAACCCTAACTCTAAACCCCCAAACCCCCTAAAATCCTTACCCTAACCCAAACCCCTACAACCTAACCCTAATCCCAAAACGGTAGAACTGCACATGCGCTAAAAGGCTCGGTAGTACGTCTCGATGGGTAGTTCATCTCGTCAGAACACCGGCCATCGCTTGCGTGGTGATGCTGATTTTCCCTCGCCAGCAATCAGCAGAGGTCAGTGGCAACCCCGACCAATGCGCCAAACATTAAATCCCACGGTAAAACGCTGGATAAAATTATTCGCAAAATTATCATTTAAAAAAAATACTAACTCCCGACGTCGAACGAGGCGCCGAGTTCTCATTTTGCTTCACTTATTAATTTGACTAGATCGGAAATTAACCTCAGCTGGTTCCCTGGGCGAGTTAGCGGTTAGTTGAGGAACAATATAAGTAACACGCCACGGCCCTTTATACGTCTATAGGCTGCATTATGTCAGCCAAGAAGCAGCGCCTAATGGTTACTAATTGACTCGAAATATTTTTGCCTTATTTATTTATTTTATTTTTTTAAAAAAAAGCTTTTCCACTCACCCTAGAGTGAGCATGCATTTAATTCATTTTATCTACGTCCTAAGAAATACACCAATGGCCCAAGAACAGCTGACTCCTTGCCGCACTAGGGAATTTCTTAATTTTAAATCTACACAAAGCTATTCACTAATATTTGACGCGGACAGTTTTAAGTCAGACAGTTAAAATACTATAATAACGTGGCGTTTTCTGAATGGGTGTCATTGTGAAATGATTTAAAAGCCCTGTAATTAACGTTCATTCCGAGAGCCTGCTTTTAATTGACTCGTATTAATATAATCAGCATAAGCTCCACAGCGTGCGGCTGGGGGCGGTTTAAAGGGAACCCGGTCACGCCTGGAACCGACTCCGCCGCCACCGGAATACCTTCCCGGTTCCTGGCTCACGCAACTTGTTACGCCGGTTCAGTGTGATACTGAGGCGCCGGTTTTGGTTGATCTGGTTTCCGAAAAGCACAAATAAATAAACAACAAGTGTGCCGCTTAACACGGGGCTCGCCGATACCTCTTTATCGAGTGTTCCTGTTTACTTAAATCCGAAATTTATTCTTGGTGCTCAAAACAACGGAAATACTTTGAGGTCGACAGCCGCCCCCCCCCCCCCCCCCCCAATTAAAAGACCCCCCGCCGTTTATTTTCGGGGGGTTCGTCTTGATTTTT
>JAABNY020000082.1:11723583-11734239 GCA_015164015.2 Brevimyrus niger
TCTTGCTCACGCCCAGAACGCTCCGTTAGTGGAGCGTTGTTTGCGTTGTGGGGGGGGGGGGGGGGGGGGGGGAGAGAAAAGCCAGATGAAGGAGAAACCGTGTCCTGGTGGATGTTGGACGTTGCCATGGAAACTGTGTACCTCCCATTTATTTCCTCTTTTGTCCCGTTGCAGGTGAACTTTGTCATTTTCATCAGCATAATCCGAATTCTGGTCCAGAAGCTGATATGTCCCGTGGTGGGGGGCAAAGATCAGTCTCAGTACAGGTGAGGAAATCCGCTGGGGGGCGGGGGGGGGTGAGGCACACAGCCAGGGATAAAGTATCCAATTCAGTGTATGAATCCAGACTCTAGGCTGTGTGGAGGAAGAAAAAAGCCCATCGAAAGGTTTAATAATTGAAGGACTTCAGTGTGTGAGGGTTTTTTTGTTTTGTTTTGAAGCGTAGCAGGTCGATTGGTGGGAAGAAACGTCTTTTGCTGTTGCTAAAATACCTTTCTTCGCATTAAAGCGTGATAGTGTTGCACCTTCTAACTTCTGACGGAGTTGGGTGGAAAGGAGGTCACCAGCCCGCTGACGGCCACTGTCCCTTTTGGGAGCATATTTCCGCTGTGCTGTGGAGGTTTCCGTTTTTTTTGTTTTTTTTTAGGCCGAGGACTCGACGAAGGCAGAGCTGTAGTATTGGCTCCATCCGGATAATTATAATTAATCATGGGGGTGCCAGAGATCTTTGTCATTTGGGGGGGGGGGGCTGGGCAGATTTCTTAACAGGCCTCTGAATGCTTATTATCTGCCAGACCGTGAGCTTCTTTATACCCGAGCAGCCCAGAAAGGAAGATGCTTTACCGAGTTTCCACATTTGCAGGTCATTTGCTGTAACTGCATTTCAACAGTAAATGTGACAGGTGGGGCTAACCGGCTAACGCGAGGGTTCTAGGTATTATCTGTACGTTCTAGTTTCCTCTCATAGTGCAAACACCTCTATAGTTTGGAGAGTGGTGACTCTAAATTGCCCGTAATACCCCATGACGAACTCGCGTAGCTAAATTAGGACAGACCCGTGAAAATGAGCCCAGTCTCCTGGGTGCTGAGGTCTGCGCTACAGAAACGGCGGCTGCAAGTCCGCCTGCCTTAAGGACACGTTCAGCAGTTTTTGATTTTTTTTTTATCTTTCCCCCCTGGAAATAATTTAGTAACAATGCTCTATGCAGCACATTTTCATTCATTTTCATAACGAGCAACGTAGCAAGTCCGTCAAACAACAGACGTCATGGAGACGATCGGGAAGTGTGCTAATTCTGTGCTAATTCTTAGCTAATTCTGTGCTCAATCTGGGCAAAATCTGGATACTATTAAGTATCACTACTTTTACGGTGCCACTTGGGTAGGGATCTAAGATCTGAGAAGATTATTCCTGAGGAACAATTTCTTGTACAGTTAGTAGTACAACGACAACCAAAAATAAATAAACAGCAATACAACATGACCCCCCCTTGGTTAAAAATAAAAAGCCATTGGACAATAATTGCAAAACAAAACCACAATGAGTTACACAAAAGGTCAGTGGCAGCTGGAACAGGGGGATGTTTAAATCTTGTTTGTCCTATATCCCAACTAACAGGGAACGTTCCCACAGCTTCAGCCAACCTTATGAAAAAGTCTTCCGAAAGTTGGCCAATAACGTTCTCACTGTAACGTTACTGAAATATCATTTCCACATATTACATTTTCACAAAGGTCCGGTCAATGTTAGCACGAAAACAGAATTCCCTGAACATCCGTTTAACACAATTAACGTAGAAAAAATTGTTCTACAATAAAATATTATTTTATAAATGTTTTATGTGTATATTGTGAAGGTGACACCCAGACCTGGATTCATGGCGTTAAAAGTACATAGAGACCATGGTGCTGTGGCTCTATTGGGTCTTTTGTTTGTTTGTTGATCTTTTTTAGTCTTAATTGTAGTGGTGGAATAACATTCTGGGAACATCAAGAAAACTGAACACATTTCCATACCTTAATCATAACATTCGGTAAATGTTCCAAGAACGAAAAACTGTTAGCAGGGATATCAGCAAACTTTATCGACGGAGGAAACTTAAACTTCTTGAACGGTGGCGGCCAGGATAAGCCGAGGTTGACTGGGCCTTCCTCAGTGTCCTGACCTTGTGCTGATGCATGACGTGGTTCAAGGTCAAACCCGCCGCCTCGCTGTACAAGGGTCCCACCCGAGCTGCCTGAAATGTCGGCCTCTGTGATTCCAGGCGGCTTGCCAAGTCCACGCTGCTCCTCATCCCGCTGTTCGGTGTGCATCACGTGCTTTTTATCTCGCTGAATGAGTCCATGGCCGACTACAAAATATTTTTGGAACTGGGTGTCGGATCGTTTCAGGTAAAGTCGCTGCCTGCTTTGTTTCCGTATTACTGTGGTGTGCTTGCTTTTTTTTTTTTTAACATGAATACGTTTTACTTTGTGTTTTGATCACAGGGCCTGGTCGTTGCCATTCTTTACTGCTTTTTAAACAGCGAGGTGAGAAATCTCTTTAATATCCTGTTTTTTTTTTCATGTTGTTTGATGACTCTATGCAAATAAGCATTTGTTTCATTTCCATCAACTAGATTTGAAAACCAAAGTCAGCCCACAATGACCTTAAATAAGTGGTGATTTACTGAAACTAAACCAAAGTCAGCCCACAATGACCTTAAATAAGTGGTGATTTACTGAAACTAAAATCAATTTTATAAACTTTCTCCTGTAGTCCCAACATGTTGTAAAAGTCCTGCCATTAGAAGGGTTACTGATTTTTTTTGTTTAGCAACCTATGTAGCTACATAGTCCAGTTATCTGCCCTGCTAACGCAAAGTCATGCTAATGCACAATGCTAACACAATGGCATGCTAATACAACACTATCCTAGCTCCAAGTCATGGTGAGACAACCTCATGCTAACTCAACACCATGCTAACACAAAGTCACGCTAATGCTCAGTGCCAACACAACGGCATGCTAATACAACACTATCCTAGCTCCAAGTCATGGTGAGACAACCTCATGCTAACTCAACACCATGCTAACACAAAGTCCCGCTAACATTAGACCACGCTAACACTAGGCCATTGTAATACAACGCTGTGTTAACATGCCATTAGTCTAACACACGTCTCCATTCGTCCCCTTGGCGTGGGCCCAGGTGCAGGGGGAGCTACGCAGGAAGTGGGAAGGTATGAGCCTGAGCTGCAGGCCGGTCCAGGACTACGGCTTCCACAGCTACTGCGTGTCTCAGAACGGCCCTGAGAACGTGCAGCAGAACCAGCGACAGTCCAGGGCCCCGTCCCTCCTGCAGACCGAGAGCACGGATTTGTGACAGGCAGGGCGCTCCTCCGTGGGGGTCTTCCCTTAGCCCCGTGACGAAGTGTAGAACCCTAAACCCCCCTTCCCGGGCTTTAGTGCGAAGGGTGGAGGCCAGTCGGTTAAGTGCGGGTTTACGGACAAACTAAAAACGTGCACTGTTATACCCCAAAGTGTTCTCTCTATTTGACTGTCCGTGGGTTAATAATTCGCCTGCATCTATAATTCAGCAGCATGTACTTACTCAGAATGACACAGTCGATAGTTATCCAAGTCCAGGAATAACTGTCAGTTTTCACTAGGTTTTACGCGTCGTGAACCACATGAATCCATGAGAATGGGGCAGCAGAGAGTGACAGATGTTATATGTCGACCCGTTAACTGGCCGGCGTTCCTTAGCGAGGGATGTTTGCCAAGGACATTCCGAGCAGATTGCTCTTCTTTTTGGAAGTAGTGTCCTCAGTGACTGATGCGAGCCAGCTGTGTTACGAGGTAATCGTGACTAAAGAAGATTAAATTAAGAAATCACCTGGCGTCCTGTAATGGAGCTGAAGACTTGACAGTGAAGAGATCTAACAGGGATTTGACCCGTACACCAACTCCTAGTTGAACCTATAGGCTTGTCTGGTACTGGCGCTGCTTGGGTACGTTCTACTCTTTGGGCAAAGTCAGATGAGTCAATGGTTCATCTAAGCAGGTCAGACAGCACAAAGCGGAGAGGTGCAGGTGGTCGACGTGCTCAGAACTGGTGTGACTTGTGATCTTGGTGCTTCGTGTATTTTCCTTATCTTCAGTTTCACTTGCCCTTCTCATTGAGAGGCGTTCTTAGGCAAATTTTTCTTCCATTTTCACTTCTGAGATTGATTTTGTTTTCCATTTATTATAGCAAATTCCATGTGTTTGCACAGAAATGACAGGCAACGCTTTACATAAACTGCACTTTCGTAATGTCTTCATAAATACAACCCTGTTTCCGAATAAGCTGGGGAAACTGTGTGAAATGTAAATCAAGAACAGAATGGAATGACTAGCAAATCATATAGACCCATATTTAATTGACAATAGAACAAAGACAACATATTAAATGTTGAAACTGAGAAATTCTATGGTTTTATGACAAATGTGTGCTCAATATGAATTTGATCAAAATGCGTTGCTTTAAGCCAACGCTGTAAGCAAGTCGAACGCACCCAATGACCGGACTGGGGAAACCAACTGAAACACAGGAATACAGAGGACTAATGACAACAACCAGAAACAGTTGATCACATGGGGATCCCACACGAGGTTAACGAGGGGGCGTGGCACACGGAAGGAGCGGACGATCGGAGCAGGACAGGGGTCATTGCATTCTGTTTTTATTAAAATTTTGCAGAGTGGAAACGAGGTTTTTGGAAACAAAGCTGTACACATATATATATATATATCATAGAACATTGTCATCTCTAGAACAGGGGTCACCAACACCAAGGACCACGTGAGTCGCCCACGGACCTGTTCTAAAAATTGCACAACAAAAAATTGCAGTGAGCAGCGTCTAAAATTTAATTTTATCCTGTTGCTATTCTTCTTTAATCACATTTGCATTTATATAGATTTGAAAATGACAATATAAAAAAAAGCATTTGAAGCATGTTTTTCATACATGATTTAAGGAGAGTATATCAAACTGGTCGCCCTTCATATGGCTCAGTACCCGTGAAGTATCTCTGTTTCAAGAAGGTGGATGACCCCTGTTCTGGAACATTCAGTGCACCTTCATAATGCCTTCATAATGCCTTCATAGAAGATTCATAAGTAGCACATAGGTATACTTTAAGATCCATACATACCTTAACAGTTTCAATATCCATTAATAAACATTATACGATTACACCATATTAATTTTGTCATTATATAATGTTTGTTATTTATGTATATTAAAGCTGTTAAAGTATGTTAGGATGTTAAGGTGTACTTATGTGCTTATGAATGTTCTATAAATGCATTATGAAGGTGAAACTAATGTAAAGTTTTTAATTTTTTGCAGTTAATGGGCAAGTACAATTCAGCAAAATATCACACAAGAAACTAAAATATAGGATTATGTGCTTTTGTTTTTATAATCCTTCAAAGTACCTGCACAAAGTTCAGATTCCAGTTTCTCCATGACAGCAGAAGCCATATTTTCCTTTAGAAAAGTGGTTGTAAACATAAAGAGGCATGATTTTCGAGAAAAAAAAATCTTAACTTGCTATACCTGTGTGGGATTTTACTTCAAAAAAGGTTTTCCCATGTTTGTACAAAGGCGTGAAAGTGAATGAAAAGACGACATGAATGTTATATTCTCAGTCATTGATTGATAAGATTAGTCATGTGTAAATATTATAGCGCAAATGTAATTTATTTTTTAATCCTCTGTCTCCTTTTTTTTATTAATGAAGGAGATTGCCTTTGACATCTTCGTGCTGTTTAGACTTTCCGTGACTTAGTCAGTAACGTTGTTGTTGGTCATTAATGCTCATCTGCATTACTCCTTAGGTTTAAGGTCAAGGGTCAGGGCAAAATAAAATCCCCTGGACTTCAAAGCGCTTTATCCTGAATGGGGTTGTGGGGAATTTATCCCTATAAGCATCCAGCCCAAAACTGCATGCATAGGTGGCCATGTGCAGGGTGATCTAGTGCCTGTGATCATGTGCAGGATGATCTAGTGCCTGTGATCATGTGCAGGGTGATCTAGTGCCTGTGATCATGTGCAGGGTGATCTAGTGCCTGTGATCATGTTCAGGGTGATTTAGTGCCTGTGATCATGTGCAGGGTGATCTAGTGCCTGTGATCATGTTCAGGGTGATCTAGTGCCTGTGATCATGTGCAGGGTGATCTAGTGCCTGTCTGTGACGTTTGTGGCACGTCGTTCAGATCTTCTTCAGAAAGGGCCACGGATTCAATTCCTCGTTATCCCTGAAAGCGTGATTCTGTTGTACTGTCGGTATTTCCTTGTCCTCTTTAACCCCTTCATTAAGATGACCCCTTCCTCTGGTGTAGATTAATTCTCCGTATCTTTCTCGGGCAACGGAAGCTCAAATCCATTCATTACCCTCATTGTAAGATTATGAATCTGTTTTGTAACACTATAGTTTACTGCTTTCATGCTTATTTTGTACTTTAGTCACTGGGTTTAGAAAAGTTTATCATTTAACACTGTTGTGTCATAAAGTTACTACAAATAAATTTGACTTTCTGCATATCCTGGCCTACTGTTTAAATGGTTATTCTTTGTTTAGATGTATTAAAATGTTATAAAGCAAATTTTAATAGAATCGAACGGTGATACTCTAATAATCTATGCGGGGAAATTCTCCTGCTGGGTATTGCTCTCCATTCAAGAACAGAAGATTAATACCCCCCCCCCCCCCAAAAATGTGAAGGATGTTGACATCAATCCCAGTACCTCTGATATGCTACACAAGCACACCACCATTGACATCAAAGCAGGGGGAAGTTTCCTTGAGGGGGGAAGAAGGGAAAATGGGGGGGAAGAAGGGAGGAACGAGAAAAAAGAGACGCTGTTGAAGACCCTCTACGCCGATGAAGTTGTTACTATGCATTTTGCCTAAAGTGCCAACATGTCTTACATTGTGAGGGAGATTAAGTTGGATCCCAAGGTTTTGGGTTCGAATTCTGCCTCGAAAGTGAAACGTATCACTGAAATACATAAAATGTGTGTTTTTAAACCACATTAGATTCATGTATAATTGTATCTGTTTAATTAAAGACTGTTAATTTGATCTTTTTAATTTAAACACAAGTGATTTCTTTAGAGCAGGGGTCACCAACATTGTGCCCGCGACGGCCACGACGGCCCATGGACCCCGTGAGTCGCCCACAGACCTGTCCTAAAAATAGCACAACTCAATAGTGAGCAGCATCTACAATTAATTTTATTCTATTGCTATTCTTCTTTAATCACATTTGCATTTATATAGATTTGAAAATGGCAATAACAAAAAAAGCGTTTAAAACATGTTTATCATACATGATTTAATAAGAGTGTATCAAACTGGTCGCCCTTTGTGGCTTTGTGGTTTTGGCTCAGTGCCTGTGAAGAATCTCTCAGGGTCTAAAAGGTCGGTGACCCCTGGTTTAGAGTATTTCAGGTGTAACTGGTAGGCCCTATATCAACAGAACATGTAAGCCAACAAACTAGGGACGGCATTTAAGAAACATTCTTTGCTTCACATTAAGCAAATAAAAAGAAAAAATGTATAAGAAGAAATAATTAGAGCTATAAATGAAACAAAATGAAATACAATATAAATACAATGCAGTATAAAAAAGGAAAAATAAATGAATAAACAAACAAGCAACAAACAAAATGAATTATTATTATTATTTCATGCAGCCTCTCCTGTCTGAATACAGCCTCTCTATTAGGGCAGTGTTACAAATAAACATCGTAATTTAAACCTGCCCTAATAAAATTAATCTAAATAGTTTAGCTAACGAGATTATGGTATTTCGCATAATTTTATCTTAACTGCTAGGTTAATAAATTCAACGGCAACTACAATAAGGAGTGACTTATAAGTAAACTTTATTAACACTCCTTAAGTTAATCCACAAGCTAATATTTTTGTCTGACAAAACAACCAACATAGTATTCATTTTATAAAAATCGATCAGCAGCAATATCAGCTAGGTCAGTCAAATCACATAAATTGAAGATTATTTCCCAATGAATCACCTTGAAACAGAAAGCGGTCTACCAAATTTATTGGCTCAGTACCAAACAGAAGAGGGTCTGTGAGCTGATTGGCTAGAAATTGGAAGAGCATGAGCTGATTGGTAAGAATTGGAGGCAGATTGGTAAATTAAGATATTTTATTGGCAGGCACTTCTGCACACATCCTTCCGCCGCAGGCCTATCAAACCCTGTGGGTTGTTTTATAAAGACAAAAGCTGGAATTTCCTTGTATTTGTTTGGTGAGTTTTAGTTTTTCTTTTCACACTCGGAAGAGGCAAAGACGCAGTGACAGGACCTCACCTGTAGTCTTGGTTTGCGTAATGGGAGCGTTTCTTGGTAATCATGGGATTAGGTTGACTGATGTGGATTTCCGCGGACATCTGGAGTTTTCCTGCAGGTGTGTTAGGTGTAAGCCTGGTGTTATGGAAAATCCTTCATGCCTGTGGTGTTAAAATCACCCACTTGAGTTATGCGACGTCTGTGGTGTTGGGAGTTTCTTTTTTCCCCTTTCAATCAGAAGTCTGGCAAATCCCTTGCTGGGATTCATCGTAACCCCCTACAGTCATTCACAAATACAACGCGCTACCATCTGCATTTGATGTAAACACACAGATCTCCCCATTGAGGACATAAACCGCGCTTGATCTCAGCCATAAAGCCATTAGCATTGGCGGGGAAACTTATTGCATTTTTGCTTGACACGCAGAGGCTGGGTTTGAACCAGCGACCTTCAGATCACAGCCACACACCACCCATGTGCTTTCTTGATAGATACCTATGAGTAGGATCGATACTGAAATATCGATTTCTTCAAATTGAATGTTTAATTTTACGAACTGATTCATATGTGAAAATGTGCATTTCTTACCTGGTAACGATCTTTACACTGTTCATAACCTGCTATAATACGTTATTTCTCGGCTTGGTAGAAATACACAGCACATTTTCCTGCAGTTTTTTCTTTTACCCCTTCCTGGGCTGCGCGATACACCGCTTTAGCGTCGTCGTCGCGTTGTGCGCAATACTCACATCGCAGGACCTGCGCGCTCAAGTGTTGCGAATGAAATTGAACACATCATGCTGCGGCCTTTTTTTTACTGCTTGATACAAACGGAAAACTCACAAGCTTCTTCCCTTCCGTGATGAATCTACGGGAGGATTCTGTGTTATATAACAAACTTTACTGGGATTTCAGAGTCTTTGAGTACACAGGGTTTGTTGCATCAGGGCTGGATCAATACCACCATCGCATGCCATGCGCTTTAGCAGTCAGCTGAGTTGGGGTCCGAGTTCTTCATACCGTCATGCTGTCCGGACCTTAAACTGCAGCAAACAATATTTTCAAAAACGACGTTGTTTTTCAGCGCGATTGTGGCGTTTTGAAACCCCGGCGATAAGATTGACGGAGTGCGGGGAGGTTAAGTTTCCCTGCAGCATTTCACTCTGTCGCAGGAAACAAAACTCTTGCTACAATACCAGTTGTTATTAACAATATTAGGATTCAACAACAGTCGATTTGATAGCATCAAATATCTTACTGAGAATGAATTAATTTGTGTGCCTCAGGATCGTAATCCTACACGCGTGTCAGCCTCCACACTTTCAGAGGAGCGGGCCGGGTCTCGTGGTCACATGGTCGTGGTCACACGGCCACGGAAGGAAGCCGGTCCGTCTGCCCTCGGCTCATTAAGGAGAGCAAACAGGGGGCGGCCGGGGGTGCAGCACGATGCCTGCTGACCCCTAAAAAGCCACGCGGGGAAAAAAAAAGAAAGAGCAGCCAGACGTTCAACAATACTCTTTGTAGTGGCTCTATGGCGTTAACAATGGGACGGAATCTGTAATGTGTTATTCTGGGAGGTCATTGTTAGTCTTCAAATGAATAACGGGATCTTCAAGGGTTCAGGGCATCCAGCTTTTCCTTTAGCACAAACTCACCAACAAAAATGAATAACGACAGGCTGCTTTTTGGTCTAACCGACCTATTGGCTTACAATTATTTCCTCACGGCAGATTGCTTGTAAAATGACCTATATGGAGTCTAACATCAAACTGTCGATTCCATCTCATTCCGACAGATTGTTAGGTAATAGCAGGATGATGAAAGAACCGTAGTTGGCGTCTCCGTGCGAATGAAGTCGCCGGACTCCTTCAGCGCGCGTGCCGGCGGAGATGACCTTCGTTTGCCTTCGTGACGTCCGTCATCATTTGCCATCTGGCTGTAGCGTTTCCGCGTCAAACGTATTCATGGATCCCTCCGCAGTCTCCACGGCGCGTTCGCGATCACCAGGTTCAGTTCGTCTTTGCAGGCAGACTAAATTATTTCGTCTTTTGATCCATGGTTACACAGCAGTAAGAGCGAGAAACAGAGCTAAGATTTATCGTTACTGAATTATCAGAAATTCTCCACATTCTGCCAGACAGGATGAGATCCTCCTTGAGATCTTCCTTGGTCACAAAGACTCCCCTCCAGTTAGTCACCCCCCCCCCCCCCCCCCCCCCCCCCCCCCCCCCCCCCCCCCCCCCCCCTCTCCTCCCCCCCGCACACGCGCGCTCTCCGCGCGCCCTCCTCGGGCCCCTCTCGCCCC
>JAABNY020000082.1:11735548-11746287 GCA_015164015.2 Brevimyrus niger
AAGACAAGACAGTGCAAGACAAGACACTGCAAGACAAGACAGTGCAAGACAAGACACTGAAAGACAAGACAGTGCAATGTAAGAATGAGTGAACAAATAAGTAATGTGTAGGGATAAGGATGTAAACCTCTTCGGGCCGCAGGAAAGGTAGGTAAATCACAGGTGAGATCAGTGTCAGCTGTCTTTGAAGTCCTTTGCCGTGATCTAGTTAGGTTAACCAGTTACAGCATCACCCTTACAGGTGGGATGCTGTCAGTGGTGCTGAAGCTGATCAAGGTTTTGAGTGCACTGTGTCTTTAAAACATTACGATGTTGAAATGTCCCCCATCACTAAAATCTGTCACTTAGCATTAACCTCCGATTATCCCCAACTGCCTCCCCAGTTCAGTCTTCAGCAATGCCAATAAACCGTCCATCAGTTTGTGACCCCCTGCACCCTGCATCAAAGCGTGGATACGTGTCAGGCTGTGTTGTTTATCAGCGTGCCGCGCGATTGGCCGGGTGCATTTGGTCGCCGCGGGAACAGATCGGCCTCATCAAGTGCGTTGGGATGGGAGACAAACAAGTATAAAGTAGCTGTGCTGTGTTGAGGGTCCAGATGGTCCCATTCATCCCACGGCCTTCAGATTGGGACCAAGTACATCCAACTATTATTGGGGAGGGGAGTCTATAGCTCAGTGGGTTGGGCCATTGTGTACATGAATAGAAGACTGTTGGTTCAAATTCTTGTTGGGTCAATTTCACTGTTGGGCCCTTGTGCATGGCCCTTAACCCCCCCCCAGTTGCTGACCCCTCTTTTTAAAAAAAAAAATGTTGTGGTTATTAAATGAGTGGAGTAGAAGGTTGCTGGTTTAAATCCCATGAATGCCCATGGGCCCTTCAGCAAGGCCCTTAACCTGCAAGTACATTACCCTGGGGAGTGATATTAATCTACATCCAGCCCTATAAGGAGGTTCTCCAACTTACAGGGAAGAACTTGGGGGTTGGTGGCAGGATCGACACTCCAGCCACTGGGAAAAAAAACTCACACTGGTCCATTCAGACTGGTGTGGTGCTGAGGTCTGACCCGCCCCATGGCTGCACTCAGGCTCTCATCCCTGAGGTGGTTTGTCATGTGGTGGGAGCAGCAACACGCTGTAATCAGTGCTGCTCCTTACCTCCCTGCTAAATAATGAATTCAAGTCACCTGCCACATTTGCCTCCAAATTCCAGAAGCAAATCATAGTAGGTAATCCTGGGAGTCCTTTTAGATATTATCTTCATGTAATTTGAGAAATTACTCTGTAACTTGAGTGTTTGTCCCCATTGTCTTGGCTGTGTGTCCTGTAGGACGCGCCGTCATTCACGTGTAGCTGTCACAGGGAACTTACATGGGGACGTCATCTGGGAATATCTGCTGGGGCTGGACGTTCTGCCTGAAAACAGCCCAGGTGCTTCTGAGACTCGTGAAGCTGTGGAGTTTCATGCTGAATCCCCTCCAGATCTTTTCGTCCTCGGGGGGGGGGGGGGGGGAAACGCTGCTTTCCCGTAAGCCTCATTCTGCTTTCGATTTGGGGAAAAGCACGGAGACACCAGCCCCCCCAAGAAACCACCAATCCTCTCCTTCCTGCTGCTCCCCACCATGGACGCTGAAGGTGGGTTAGGATCAGCGAGGGGTGGAGCTTAAACGTTTTCACTAACAGCCAACAGGACAAGCTTTATTCCCAGAAGATGTCTAGGAATGGTTGCTGTTTAACTGGTCTTTCCTCCAGCAGAATTAATGCCCATTTCCATTGTGTGTGCGTGTGTGTTGGGGGGGGGGGTTTAACAGATGTACATTACATTGTTGGGAGCAAATGTGAATAACATCTCTGACTGCAATCAGAACACTAAAAAATGCCAAAGATTCATATTTTTGTCTGGTTAAGGTTAAGGTTGTCTGGTTAAGGTTAAGGTTGTCTGGTTATCCTTCTCAGCTGTTATCGGAGAGCAACTGAAAGATATGCTTTTTACGCACTTTTGGAATTGACATATTAAAATATTTTAAAGTCTCTGTAACCATAGATTAATGATTGCAACTCCTACATAAATGTAGGTGCATTTCCTGAGGAGATCATAGGAAAACCTCTGGACCCTTTCCTGTGTTACTGACATTATTTTCTACAGAAAAAAACTCAGTCTTCCTCTCTGTGGTGTGATTCATGGCTGTCAGCTATTTCCTGAAATAACTTTAGTTTTTTTTTCATTTCAGCTGAATTTCGGCGTCTGTTTCCCTCCAGCGTGCCGTTCGCCTTTCGCTCGATCCGCAGAGATACAGATGTCACCTTCCTTGGGGAAGGATTCATCCAGCTCAGCATAGGTGTTCTCTTAAATGGATTCGCGTTAGAACTTCAAAGAGCTCCACCCTAAAGGGGAGAATCTTGCTTTTTACATAACAATGGACTGAGATTCATATTTACGCTGTGGGTAAATTCCACAATGAACTTGGGAACAAAACACTGAGTAATAGAACTGTGTTGTTACTCTTGCTGCAGATTCCTCATCCTAATAATTGACATTATTTTTTTTTTTAAATAAAAAAGCTGATCCCAGCTTAAAGCCCCCCCCCCCCATCTTGCTCCACATGAAGGGCAGCTGCGCATTGCGGCACCCATGGAGCTGGGGGGTTAAGGCCTTGCTTTAAGGACTCACAGAGGTGCCGGGGCTGCACTCGAACCGGTGACCTTCTGATCACAGCCACAGACGCTTGGCCTGCTCAGCCACACGGCGCCCCCCCCCTATCCTGGTCCACTCTGCCTGCTGGCTCATCTTCACTCCAGCGATGGAGACTTCAGCAGGAGATGTGCCCTAACCTTCCTCGTGATTGCATCTACATTACATTTACTTAAGAGATGCCCCCCCCCCACAAAACTACATAGGAATCAGGGTCAGCCAGTCCCTAGACTGATCAGAATTTAGTCGACACTCTTATCCAGAGCGACTAACGATTTTACTAAATTCAGGGACAGTCCCCCTGGAGCAAGTTGGGGTTAAGGGTCCTGCTTAGGGACCCAGTGATGACAGTGCCAGAGGTGGGACTCAGACCCAGGATCTCTTAGTCTAGAGGAAAGCGCTCTAACCACTGGACCGCCAGAGATAAGGGCCTTGGCTGTGGGGCTCCCTATGTCGGTGACCAATCAGGGGCCTAGAATCCAGACCCACAGAGCCGCATGCCATCCCGCACGGGCGGCACGGTGACCAATCAGGGGCCTAGAATCCAGACCCACAGGGCCGCATGCCATCCCGCACGGGCGGCCGAGTGCTTTTCTCCCTTGGATTAGATTGATGACCATTTGGCTGCAACTCGAACGTCCCTCACGGCTCCGCTCCCTTCTAACATGCAGAAATAATAATGTTTAATGTTTCAGCGCCGAATGAAGCCCGACTCGGGCCCGGCTCATGAGTCCCACCAGGGACATCGGGCTCTCTCAGCATCCCGCCGCCCCGCCGATGCCGTCGCCCCGCTGATGCCCACCGCCGCGCCGATGCCGTCGCCTGGCACGGGCACCACGGGGCTGTCGAGACCCCGGCACAGCCCGGGTTTTAAACTTGGACTGGCTGCCTGGGGGACGGATCCCAGACAATCCCATAATCCCAGGAAATGCGGGGCAGCCCTAGAGAGAAGCAAAGATCCTTAAAATTCCCACAAGCGAGCTAGAGAGGATGAATGAATATAATAAAGATAATTAAATTACAGTGGTACAGTACCAGAGTATACGTCCTTTATCCGGTCCAGATCCTTGGACTTGTACCAAATAGGACATATACCAAAT
Organism: Brevimyrus niger; assembly: GCA_015164015.2. Taxonomy (NCBI): domain Eukaryota; kingdom Metazoa; phylum Chordata; class Actinopteri; order Osteoglossiformes; family Mormyridae; genus Brevimyrus; species Brevimyrus niger. The sequence goes on from JAABNY020000082.1 coordinate 11,739,340, forward strand.
GAATTTTTCCCATAAGAGATAACGGGAAAATGATTAATCCGTTCCCATGAAAGAAAAAAATATATATCGTCGCGGGCATATTATCCATTGATGGGGTTGTTTAAAATAATTTCAACACTGCCTAATACTGAAATACATAAACACAAATGCAATTAGATGAAATAAACGAAAGCAGAGTTATAGCGCGGCTTGTTCACTGAATGGTAGACGCTGGCATACTGACGCTGGTGGGCAGTCGTGGTTTTGTCTCGGGAGGTGAACAAGGTCACAAACAGAGTGTCGTGACTCATTCTGACCCATACAAGGTCTAGCAGGCGAGTCGTATTGCAAACAAAGGTCGTACACCAAGCAAACAGGACATATACCAAGTTGGACTTATTCCAAGGTGAACATATACTGAGGTTCTACTGTATTTCTCATTTCAAACCCAGTCCCTTTACAGCATTATATGTAGACAAAAATAATACTTTATCACAGCGTGGGATGCTGAAATTTGGTGTGGTAACTGAACACCTGTGGTTTTGCTAGTATACGTATGGTAGGCAGGAAGCCATCGCGTTCAGAGTGACGGCCTTTTTGTTTCGATGTACAGAATCTTCAGATACGTTTCGCAGACGCAGATATTTAAAAAGCCTTGAAGTCATTCGGCGTTTCCCTGGGACAGGATCGACGGCACACCAGGCAGCTTCAGGCCAGCAGGGGATTTTATTTGCGAAACAAAAGACGAAACGCTGAGAGCTAAAGGGAACGTCAGAGGCAGGTGAGGCGACACTGGAGCGAAGTGGGACTTCAGGCAGAGACAAAGCAACGCAGAGCAATGATGCAGACTTAGGACAGAGGTTAGGGTTAGGGGTATCTGACAATGAACACGGGGGGACCAAAAATAGGCAGGGATTTATATACAAAGTAGTAAGGTGGTAGTTTCTTTGTAACAAAGTAGTAACAAAGTCAAGATGAGGGACTAGTGTGGATCATTAACGATTAACCAAATACCGGGTACTAGGAGTTACAAGGAACAGATGAGGGTTATTAACAATCGTTAAGCACTAAGGACTCAAACATCTGAAGAGACTAGGAACACAGGAGATGTAGCGATTGCAAGACACAGGCAGGGATAACGGAGCACTCAGGAAAGCAAGGAGCAATACTGCAGAACATAAACGCAAGGCGCTTCGTGAACATGGGGCTGGACTGCAACAGTTCTGGGGCCCATTTAAAAATGTCCATCCAAACCCATGATCGTTCGGGATGCGTGATCAGCCGACTGGGGTGAAACCCAGGCGAAGACAAGAAATAGGAGGAGATGGCAGGCGGCACCTGCTGGCCAAATGAGGAACTTACGGAAATGGCAGACAGAACGGCACAAAACGGGGACCGATCCCGACAGCGTGATACTGCATTTGTGTTGTTTGGCGGCGGAGTCCGTATGTTAAGGAAGGAAATGCACAAGGAAGCTGGCAAAGTAAAATACTGACCATGAAAATAGCCTTTACATCCATCTTCAGAAACCACTTATGCCGTTTAGGGTTGCAGGGGTCCTGAGTGTGAGGCAGGGAATAACTCAGGGTGGGGCAGTGACCCGTCACAGGGCAGAGTAACACATGCAAAACTCGAGGCAAAATGTAAAGCCGGGGCACGCGGTACATGAACGGCATTATCCAAATGAACAGATAGGAAATATGAACTAATGTTTGCAGGCTGATATTGAAGGGCAGAGCAAAGACTCAGCCATAGCTCTTCATTGGCTAAAACAGGCATCCAGGGAAGGACATGGCAGACCTGTGTGACGGACAGCGCAACGGCGAGGCCCTCAAAGCGGCTTGAGTCTCTCCTGGAAGCTCACTGGAGTCTGGCACCGGATCCCACGGAGCTGTCAGAGTCCCTCAGCCGGACGAGTCTCCTCTGCTTTCGGAGAATAGTTTGGCTATTCTTGCAGAGAATGTGGTTTTGTGTCAAGCCTGTGACATGTAAAAATGTGTTAAAAATAACCTTCTCTGGGACGCTTATCCGCTCCCTCGCCGCTTCCAAAACTTACGCAATTTCTGTATCGAATCCAAATAACAAATCCAAAACCCACCCTGCACCATTAAATTAATGTATCTGAGAAAAATGTAAACAACTGTTTGCATTAGGGAGCAATAGCTTAAAGTCAGACCATTGTAAAATGATCATTTTATCCTTCATAAGTTGAGTGGAGTGTCTAGAACCAAAAAAATGTATTATTTTTCCAAATTTATCCAAATTTATGTTTCAATTGGCTGTATAACTGAATAAACGTAAGGTGATATATTTGGGCCAATCAGGTTGCCTTTTGAGACTTTCCTTCTGACTCCCTTGTCTCCTCTAGATCGTGGAGTGTTCCTCAGGACCCAGATCATAGATCGTACTTGTGGTCTTGGCAAGACCAGTTTTGCCAGCTTACCTCCCAAGAACGAACTTGGGGCGCAATGAATCATGGGATTGGTCTCATTTGACAAGGATGCAACCAATGTGTCCTTGATATTTGGGGTGGGCTAATAAGGACATCCCGGGACGTTGACCATCCTCTGTACTTGTGTTCTTATTGGATCTGGTCTTCGGCAAGAGAAGATGATGTAAAAATGGTACACGAGAAGATAAGTATGCATGTTGAGATTCACCCTTGATTCACTCACCTTAGTACACTTCCCACCAAGCCAATTGCTTTCATCAAGCAAGTCACATGACACTGCACACTCATGCTGATTGGTAGATTGCATCTCCTGCTGTTGGCGACTGGCAAACACCCCAAAATACCGGTAATCCGGACAAAATGGCCCCGTCAGGTTTAATTATCCTCCTCAAATAGCCAGGGGCCGATTTGTTTTACTTGGGACTCTAGGCCGTCACTGGGGAAGACGTTTGTGAGACTCCAGCTGTGTTCTGAGTCACAGGACGGCGTGTGCTTGGGGGGGAGTGTTTTTCTTGGTGGAGCTCAAAGCTCACGCTGAGCGAATGACGATCGCGGACCCCCAGAGGCAGCCCCGAGTGGCGCTAAAGCGAGCAAACTTCATAACGAGGTTCTGTTAGAACCTCAAAAACCTGGATTAAAAAAACACAGAGATTTTTCCAGGGGGGGTGGGGGTGGGAATTAATTGTCTTATTAATGTGTGTGTTTCTTCAGTTCTGCCTGTTCAGCTGGATCTAGGGAACTGGATCTTCAGGTCAATTGTCAAAACGAAACTACTAAACCAGTAGAACTGGGCTTAAAACCTTATGAGGAGCAAACTGCCGTCTTCTCCTCCAGGCCAACACAACTCTAAGTCTGTATAGAAGCTCCTGGGTATTGGATTGGTAACTAGCGAAGCCCCCTTCCCATCTCCTCCAATGCTGTCTCCTAGATGTCTGTCATTAATAAGCACCAGTGTGCTTAATGACACCCCCTCATCAGAGGTGGACATTTCAGGTCCAGAAAGTAAAAATCCAGACCAAGATTTTGTTTCAACCAACCTGGTTGAGCATAAAGAGTCAGAGTTGCAGAGAACTCAACTGGTTGGTTGAAACAAAACCTTGGTCTGGATTTTTACTTTCTGGACCTGAAATGTCCGCCTCTGGCCCTCATCCTGGGACCTTAGAGAGAGAGGGAATGGATCCCTCCTCACGTGTCTGCATCATCAGCAGGACAGCGCAGGTTAGTGTGACACTGAGCTCCCTGTCGTCACGTAGCAGAACGTCTGCAGATGATCTCATATTCATGTCGGTTTTACACGGACGTCTGTCGATCGACCTGCCGGTCGCACCTTCGACTGAACAGAAGCAAGAATCTGGCATGTGAAATGGGAGCGGGGTGGGGCGGGTAGGTAAAGCAGGCGATGTCTATCTGTTTATTATTGGATGTATGAAAGGTCAGGTGTCTTTTGATACTCTATTTTCGCTCTAGGTGGCTCACCAGACCAGGATGTACTGGGTCGCCACACAGGTGACCAGGAAAACATTGATTACTTATGCACAAAGCTACCTATAAAATTAATATGATCAACATCTGAGGAACGATTACTACAATAATATCCAATAATGTTTCTGTCCAGTAAACGTCGACCTGAGCCACTCGGTCTCCCTACTGCAGGCTTGCCTGACGCCTGATCCCCCACCCCCTCCCCCCGGAATACCACGGTAAAATTTGCATTTTGTTGGTATTGTTGCGAACTGGAGCTCCATATCTGACTTTTTCAGATGGGATGTATAGAGACGCTGCTTATCTGGGGTGACGTTTGCACGCCAGCAGGGGGGTTTCCACGGAAACGGCTTCCTGGGAAGTGGAATTCAGGAAGGTGATTTCCCTGTAGTTACGCTTTTCTTGGTAAATGGTGTCTAATTGTAGAGGAGGTTCCAGGTGGCTCCCCATCTCAGCTGTCTGGTGAATAATCAGTGTGACGCTACAACATGGGGGTCCAGACCCCATCCTGGAGGCTACAGGTGCAAGGTGGGGAACAACCCAGGCTGGGGTCCCAACCCATCACAGGGCACACTCACACACCATTCACACTCACGCACCATTCACACTCACACACCATTCACACTCACACACCATTCACACACACACACCTATGGGCAGCTTGGTAACTCCAATTAGCCTCAGCATGTTTTTGGACTGTGGGGGGAAACTGGAGAACCAGGAGGAGGAAACCCCACGACGGCACAGGGAGAACATGCAAACTCCACACACATGTAACCCAGGCGGAGACTCGAACCCGTGTCCCAGAGGAGTAAGGTGACAGTGCTAAGCACCGCATCAATCTTGTTTAAATGTCATTGTTCTGGACTCAGTTACTCAGAATTCCTGCCCATTGATGCCTTATAGTTCGCATTTGAACAGACTTGCGTTTAATGTTCAATGTGGGCACAATAGCATATTATATTTATGAGTTCCTATAGGGAGTCCTGATAGGACACATTTGCATGCCCCCCCATCAACTAGACAGGTGGTACGGTCCAACAGCAGAGCTGGACTGATCCATCACCCAAAGTGCTTTTAAAAATCTACCTGGCCCACTCTATCTGCCAGCATGGCAGCATGTCGTGACATTCAACAGAGAAGCGCTGGTGTAAATGGAGCTAAAGTCAACACTGAGACTAGGTTTGAGAGTCAAGTTACGTGTTTCAAACGTGATCGTGAGAAAGCCAAAGGGGACAGGAAACCCTGGTGAATCCAGGAGGTAAAATGATCAGGTATTCGGCCTCCCGTCTCGGGATAGAAACACGTGAGATACCTGCAGAGATTGGAGCTTCACGCATCTAAGGACACTTAAACTCACAGCCGCCCGCTAAATACCACTGTGCATCTTTAAAATAATTAATTTCATAATTGTGCCTTAAAAATCGTAAACGGCTTACCGGGCAGATGTGAAGGGTGGTGTTTGACATCGCGGAGCAGCTCATAAATGTGCCTGCATGTCCTCTTGAGATCCAGGGGAGAGAAAAAATCGTAATGATTTAAGCATTTTGATTCTTAGGAAGAGGAGGTTGGCAAGGTCACATCTGCGAGCACGTGACATCATCTTAAAGCTCTAACTGTCCTGTTTAAGAAACAACTGGAACTTTCAGAACGGCATGTGCAGTATGAGAGATATGAGCAAAAGCGTAATGTCCTCTACAGGGGACAGCGATGACTTGCCGGACCTCGGGAGGCTATCAGCCCGGTGGGGCTCTGCCTCGACGCTGACCTGCGGGTCCACACCCCACTCCCTGCCCGGTGCGTGTGGATCACGCCGTTGTTCCGTCTCCTTCCCCAGTTCTGCTCTCCATGGATTTGATCCCACTCAGAAGCCCGCTTCTTAAGGAGCAGGTGCTGCCTGTCAGGTCAGCTCTAATCCCAGCCGTCCGCCCTTCCGAAGCGTCGCGCTGAGTGTGTGATGGCGGGAGATCCAGCAGGCCCTGAAAGGCAGGCGTCAGCCATCGCTCACCTGCGCTAAAGGAACCTGTCCAGAATCAAATCTTTGGTTGTCTAGGGGTCATACATGCGAATGACTGACACTAAATCGCTAAATCTAGGGCTGAATTCCCAAGTCACAGCAAATGGGGAAATCCAGTAGGAATTCCATTCCTGAACTCTGGAAATTTCCCAGTGGAGCTATTTATGGCAAAGCAGAGCAGACATCCAGGCTACATGTGCTATTTAATGTCTTAATGTACTATGCAGCAGGTGATTCATTAAACCGAATCCAGCCTTTAACCTGGATGAATCACACACTTAAAGTCGGAAATAGTCCCCATCCTTCTTTGTTAGAGTTTGTTTGGGTCGATTCTAGGAATACGCAATCCTTCCTCTCTTTCCCTCATATGCGTCCGCTGACGAATCGCAGAACATTCCAGCGCGACGCTCCTCAGAAACATTCGCTGAGCTTTAAAAGGGGCAGCTTAATCCCCGACTGCTCTAGACGCAGCTCTACGTGTCGCCGGGCCAGAATCTCACGTTCCCCTGGCTGACATCATCCATCCGCCAGAGACTCACACCCTCCCTCCCACATCAACGCTATACAGCCACTTAGACACCATGCCGCCCCCCCCCCCCCCCGCCCGATGAGCTTCCTGCCGTCTGCCGCAGCTCGCCCTGCTCTCCTGCTGGACGTGTGATCCCCCTTTCTGACTGGGGGAAGGCGGTCGAGTGGCAGACTTAAGCTTAAATACATTACAGGTCCCGTCTGGTACACAGTGAATGGGAAGTAAACAGTAAATGTGCGTAGAAGAGTCTCTGTACTGTATGAGGGAGGGGAGAAGCCTCTTGTAAGGAGGGGGAGTTTTGCATATAAAAAAATAACCATCTAGCATTTGTTTTATCGCGATCTGGTACAAGGCTGTGTTCAAGTTAAATGGGGGGGGGGGGGGGGGGGTTCTTTGTGATCCGGTAAATCAACAAAACAGGGGGCGGGGTGTGTTGGCACTCCTCCCCTCGGTAAGTCGTGCGACGAGGGGGGAGGGGCGCGGGGGCGT
>JAABNY020000082.1:11779972-11791025 GCA_015164015.2 Brevimyrus niger
CCCACCCCCAGCAGGGTGCAGCTGTTTAAAGGGTCGACTCACTTTAAATTCATGTGGTCGGGTATCTTTAGACAGAGGACCCTCTCACACAGCTACGTCGGGATGTATTTATGAAATACGCAGGGCCGCTAAATCCACGTCAACTTCTCCGCGCCGTGCTGGTCTTCACCCTTCGTGTGGGAGGGTGGGCACGGCGATATCGACATCTCCTCTCCTCCCTTCCTCCCTTCCTCCCGCAGTGGCTCGGCCCCCAACCACGTCCCCCTGGGCGAGGTGCAGCTGACAGTGAGGCACAGCTCCCAGAGAAACAGGCTGGTGGTGGTGGTCCACGCGTGCAGGTGAGTCTGCCTGTAGGGGGCGCCGGTCTCCCAGAAAGCAAAGCCCCCGGACGTGACTCTGAGCGCAGTGCTGGTTCCCGCAGGAACCTCATCGCCTTCACGGAGAGCGGCTCGGACCCCTACGTCCGTTTGTACCTGCTTCCCGACAAGCGGCGTTCCGGCAGGAGAAAAACTCACACCGTGAAAAAGACGCTGAACCCCGTGTACGACCACACGTGAGTGCCAGGCCTCGCAAGAAGCCGGGGGTCACCTCCACACCTTCATGGACGGTCGCGGTTTTTACCCGCCTGGTTCGGGCTCACTGATGCCTCCTGCTGGACAGTGGCTGAATAGCGGTTGTATCTTCGCTCGTTGGCAGGTTTGAGTTTAGCGTCTCTCTGGCGGAGCTCCACAGGAGACCCCTGGACGTGGCTGTCAAAAATGGCGGCGGGCTGCTGTCCAAACACAAGGGGCTTCTGGGAAAGGTACGGCCGCTACTTGCTCTCCGACAACCGGAGTGCCCCCCTAGTGGTAATAACGCAAACTCGCCTTCTGTAATGTGGCAACTTTTAACGACGGAAAATATCCCCGTTTGCAGGTGCTGGTCGATCTGATGTGTGACGACATCTCCAAAGGCTGGACTCAGTGGTAAACAGCTTCTCCGGCTGCCGTCCGTCAGCTGCTGCGCGCTGCTCAATGAACAGGGTCACAGGCTGAGATCGGCTCTTCTCTATAAGCTGAATTTTAATTACTTAAATGGTGCGGAAGATGAGATTGCCAGTTTAGTGCATGACAATTAGTAGGCTGACATTAGTATTTTTTCTGTATGTCTGTGGCAACGACAACAATAATCAGCTACATTACCGAGTTTTTCATATATTCTGGAAACCTCGGTGTCATTTTGTCTTCGCCGATAAAACCATGAAGAGTGTTATTTTACGCACACAGACCATGAAAGTCTTAGAATTAAAAACACTGCGCAATATTAAAACGACGTATGTCTGACCGTGCAGAAGCAACGTCGACCTGCGCAGAGGCGACGCTGCCAGAATCTTACGAAGCCGCTTAATCTGCGGGCTTTGGGTGTCAGGTTTTATTGCCCCCTGCTGGATGATACAGGGACCGCATGCTGCAAAGTTTTAGCATCAACCACGATCATAACTAGCGAAGTGAATAGAGTTACACTGTTAATTATAACTAATAGTTTGTTTCCATTCCTTCTCCCCCATCAGGTTTGAGCTGACGGAGGATGGCTCGAGAAGAACACTTGATACTTAAAGGAGTGATGCGGGGGTGGGGGAGGGACTCGTCATATAACTTTGTTCCGTTTTTAAAAACATCACTGATGTAACAACCTATTCTAAAGTGTTTCATTTTAGCCATCACGATCGTTGTTATTTAAAACACGCGAAACCTAATTTTCCTTTTATATCATTATACCTTTATAAATGTCCCTGTTTCCCCCCCGTTTTTTGCTAATGTTTTGTGTGCAATAGGTAAAAAAAGGAAGTACGTGGCACCCAAGAACGGGTCAGCGTTTCGAAGCAATGTTTTTCGGGATATGTGGAGAGTGTCGAGCTACCTGTGGTCCGCGTACGGCGTCTAATTAGCATCGTCCAAATGGGCCAACGATGGGGGTGTTCAGTGTTACCTGATGAGCTGTATCAAGTATTTTTTAAGAAGGAAAAATTACATTTTGCTTTTGAATGAACTGAATGAAACGTAAAAGCTTTGGACGCAGTCCTGTCAGCTGGCGCAAGCCGGTTTTACGATTTGTCAAAGACAACCAAAGAGGCAAGTTTTTCATCGCGTTCGAAGCCAAATGCATCTGTACGTCGTGCTTTATATTCCTCTCGTGTATTAAATTTAATTTTCGTAATGTTATGTTTTTATCTTAATTTTTTGTTTGTATTATACGCATAACAGTCCTTGCGCAATACTGCGATTGGACATCGGATTATTCTGCTTCCATTTTATCACATGGCCGCCCGACTCGGAAATCAGCCAGGAGCTTTTTATTCCAATATGGATGTTGTTTTGTAGTAACGGTCTCACTGCAGATTTAGTTAAGCGCACGTACTTTACGCACACTTCATATTTAATACGACCTCGCCGCACTGCACGCGACATGCCTTCTGGGTGAGGTATTACGTTGATCTGCTTGTATCGACGGGGTTCACTGCTGTAATTGTCACAGAACACATTAATTACGTGGATGTTTTTGAATGCATATTGGGTATCGATGTCCTGTATCTCTGTAACGTATAATCAGAATGACAGTCGGGACTACAGAGAAGGTTTCGGACAGTTTCATGTTTTAAATGGACCACGTCATTTTATGATACCGTTACCAGATCTTTAAATATTCGATCGCCCGTTTTCCTTTCTCCAAAAAGTCGTCTGGTATTTTCCTACTTCCACTGCAAGCTGATATGCCTCTGTAACTTATTTATCTGGTGCCTTAAAAAAAACTATTCAGATATGTAAAGACGCTTTTAAGGTTTCTGTACTTGGGAATGTCTCCTCAAAAGCTTTTAAATAAATAAATGAGCTATTACTGTACTTAGGGCATTGGGCCTGTGTGCTGTTTTTGTCCTTTCGAGTTTATCCCTGTAAACGTACGTATCACGTGGTTTAACGCGGCTGCTTTAACTGCGTAACGTGAAAGTTCGCTGCATTCAGCAGTGAAGACGGCACTGGCCAGTGGTGCAGCTGGAAGCTTCTGGGCCCTGGTGGGGAATATCAGCCCAGGATCTGCGCATGCAGTTTGCATGTCTGCTGAAAACCTTGTGGGTATGGGAGCTGTTGGCTCTAAATTGCAAATGGGGCATGCAGCCGTGTGTCCTTTGCGTAGAGGGACGGACTGCAGGGGTCACTGCGTCCCTTTACTGGGTCACTGGATGCAGGGGAGAGATTTTGGGCCCCATGACAGCACATCATATTGGGCCCACAATCTGAACTAATCCAGTTTTGTTCCAGATTTTTACGGGCCTCTGTCACTGAGGAGCCCTTAAAATTAAAATTGTCATGATTTACCCCCCCACCCCTCCATCATGGTGCCCCTGATGGGATTATACACATAATTGTAGATATGTGAATTCTCTTTATACCTCCCCCAGCTTGCTCTCTGTAAGTGAGAACAAACTGGCAGTTACCCATAGCAGCACCAGGAGAGCAAGGGGTTAAGGGCCTTGATCAAGGACCCACTGATGTGCCGGGGCTGGGCTTGAACCAACAACCTTCCGCTGACCCACGCACCGCCACCGAAGGGACCTGTGCTTTGGCGTCAGCAGTGGAGGGTCAGTGCTCTTCCCGAGAGCACAACAGCGTGCCCCATTTTAACAGCCGCCCTGCAGTGTGGATCTAGCTGGGCTCCGGTGCGGGTGCGTGTAACTCCCGTAGGAAGTGCAACTGCAGGTCAGGGTGGGGGAAAGAAAGCGGCCCCTTTGCAGAGGTTCATTAATGCCTGAGTTACACGGCGCAGGAGAAGCAGAAAGAAGAGCTCACCTCTGCCGGCTGACTATCGCAGAGGATCTTTATAAAGGTGGAAAAGCTTAATGTGAGAATTGATATCAGTTAAAAGAAGAAAAAACTGCCACAAGAAGTCGCCTGAGTGATCAGTTGTTTTCTCGCTGGGGGAGAGCAGTAGGTCGGCCGTGCGTTTTACTGGCCCTATCCAGAGGCGGGGCCAATGGGGAACTGGGGTGACCCCCCCCGCCCCCGTGTTAATCATAGAACATGGAACGGTTTTTCCCAAATACCCAGAACTATAATTGTTCGCAGAATTGAATAACACTCACTGAGAGCTTTATTAGAAACGCTGCACTACTAGCGGGTGGAGAGCCTCTCAGAATAGCCGCAAGTCCCCCTGGCCTGGATTTTCGCATTTTAAATCCATCGTCATGCGGTTTCTGCAGATTCGTCGGCATCACGTCCATCTCGTTCTCTCGTTCTGCCGCATCCCGAAGATACTCCACTGGATTCAGATCCCCTGATTGGGACGGCCACTGAAGAGCACGTGACGTCGGGTATTACGCTGGGAGTAGCCGTTGTAAGATGGGTTAGTCGTATGCATTAGGGGACGCGCGCGGTCATCGTCACCAAAATAGGCTGTGGCATTCATGTGGTGATTGATTGGTATTAATAAGCCCACACTGTGTCATGAAATCATTCCCTACGCAATTAAAGCACCGACAGCAGCCTGGACTGTTGACACGAAGCAGGCTGGGTTCATGGATTCAAGCTGTTGACACCGAACTCTGACCCCAGCATCTGCGTGCGTCAGCAGACAAGCCTGTGCTTTTCCACTCTCCAGATATGAGCCTGTGCCTCGCTACAGCCTCAGCTTTTTGTTTCTGACCGACAGGAGTGGAACCCGACATGATCTCCTGCTGACGTGCTCCATCGGTTCAACGCGCTGTGCATTCGGAGATGCTTCTCCGCTCACCGCGGTTGTACAGAGCGGCCATCCGAGTTACCGTAGCCTGTCAGCTGGAGCCAGTCTGGCCATTTTCGCCTGATCTCTAACCTCAACTTGACATTTGCGTCTGTGGAGCTGCTGTTCACCGGATACATTGTTGCGCACGAACATCCCAGAGAATCCGCAGTCACAGAAATACTCGAGCCAACCTCTCTGGCACCAATAAACGACACAGAGATTATTTTTTCCCCCCCACACGTTTGTGAACATTAACTGAACCTCCTGACCGGCATCTGCATGACTTAATGCACCGCGCTGCCGCCACGCGACTCGCAGAGTAGATAACTACATGAACAGGCAGGTATACTGCTGTCCTCAATATAGTGCTCAGTTAATGCACATGAATCGTAAACACGATTACTGTTTAAGCTAAAAATATACGGTGTTTTTTTAATTTTGTAAACTCGATAGAGAGAAGTTTACTTTTTCCTCTTCAGATGCACCTATAAATACTCCAGAACTGCCCTTGCCCCTATTCATGCGTACCCACTGGAACAAACGTATGCAATTCCGTTTGTTTTTATTTACACGAACGCGAAGCCGGGGCGTCAATTACCCTCTTTCTTAAGATACACTCTTTGCTTACTGTCATGCTCAACTGGAAAAGCGGGTATGGAAAATGGATAGATATGGCAACGTGTATATTGCACCAAAATTAATATTACATAATGTAAACAACGATGAATCTACTTTTGTTGACTGGAGCTTACTCATCCAGTATCGACTACCAGGACTCTCGTGTCTATTTAGGAAGGTGTTATATACTATAGAAGCATCAGTAGGGATGTTTTAGGAGCAGAACTCCTTGTAGACCCCCTTTAAATAATAATAATCCATCCTTTATTGATCCCCGTGGGGGAAATTCTTTTTACGCCTGCGTCAACCTGCTGTCCGCGAAGGGCAGCCCCCCGTAGCAGCGCTGGGTTTGAACCGGCGACCTCGTGATTAGAGGCACATACATCTGATTAGTATATCTGAGGTAAGAGGATCATGACTTATCTAATGATCACTAATCAGATTAATTAATTTGATAAATAAATTATTAGTCTGAAAGGCTTGTAATCATGAAAATCCCAGCAATCCGATTTTTAACTGGAGTTTATCGACGTGTAGCTAAAATTTTCCTGTATCCTGGCGCCATCTTACGGATCTTTGCCTAAGTGCATCTTCTTATGTTTGCCTGCCATACTATGAAAGGTTGGGTATTTTACGACATATTGCAAAGCTTTGCGGCTTTATTGCACATTTATGGCATTTATTTTTTTTATTCAGTATACATCAGTCGACAGAAAGTATATCGCATTTGGTGATTTTTAAGCGTCGTGTAAGTGTTGAATTCGAGTGTATATAAATATGAATAATATATCTGGTTGCTCCCGTAAGCAATTTTTCATATTCCAGATGAATACGTTTGATCTTTAATTTTTTTACTAGAGTTTTTTGAAAGAGCACATGAATTAGTCTTACGAGGTCACCACGTGGCAAAGTGAGATTAAATCGATAGAAACATTTGGGCGTGTTGCGTGGATGAGAGAATCACGTAACTGCAGTATCGTCCGCAGCATTCAGTCTCTTTGATCTAACAAGTTCGGTTTTCCGTACAATGCGATGAGTCCGTTTTGACTCGTGTCTCGTGCTGCAGGTACAGCGTGGTTGGGGGCGACAGACGATTCCAGGGGAAAACCAGGGATTTGCTGCCCGCTAAAGGGTCCACTTGGGCGGTTATAATTCACGCGCGTAATGGGACCTTGCGTCCATCACCAAAGCCATCTCACCCGCAGAAAAATATTTCAGTTGCTTCTTTAACTGCGTCTGGGTCTTTAGCGAATCATGTCTAAGTCTGTACCCTTCTTGGGCGACCGGGTGTCTGAATAACGTAGCACGGCCTTCAGATCACTGTCAGGAAGTCTATTGATGAATGAATCTATGAATCAGCCACACTTAATTTAACATGTCATCCGTTCCTTGTCAATGCGGAGCGAGATAAGGTGGAATCCAATGTAGAATCGACAGGAGGGCACAGTGATTGTGGCAATGCTCATATGTCCATTTCATCTGCCAGACTGGAGTAATTTGATAATTCTATTGAGATCTTTTTGACGTTATTGACCAAACATCCAGAATATTATATCTCTGTCTGCCGCAAATCCAACAACACTATTGATAACAGTGTTCATGAAATATTTGTCCTGACTCTGCCCGAAAATAAATTAAAAGCGATGAATGGGAAAAAGAAGTCTTTGAATGAGCGCACTGTCAATCAAACAGATTCGAGTCCATTTTTAGTTGTGATATTTAGAATTATAACACGTACCGAGGTTGTTTTCCCAATGATATATTGTTAAAGTACATCTAACAGTCCGCCCCCCCCCCCCCCTTTCACACTTCTCAGTGAGAAACATTTGTAGTACATTGGTCTGTACTGACACCCACGTCCCCAAAAGATGTGGATGGCAAACGGGGTGGCGGGAGGATTTATCCGTCGGAGTTCTGGAGGAATAATTAAGCAGAGAAGCGTGTGATAAATACTCAGACTGAACTGTTTTTCCCAGTGTGTGAGTTTTTGTTCTTTGAAGTGAATCATAAAATCATTCCTTAACAGTACAGAGCTGGAGAAAAGAGCGTTGGGTCTGAAAGGCCAATTAGGCTCCTTGCATCAAGCACGTCTTGTTTTTCTTTTCTCATTTCCTGACAGGAAGTCCAGGCTTCTTGCGTCCTGCTTCAAAATGTCGACGTACACACCAAGATGTGCGCCTGCGACCTATTCAGCCCCCGAATTGGTCTGATTATACGGAGCTCGACATTTTCACTTGAGTCGAACATTGGCGTATTTCTTTTCTTCCCTCCAGGAAGTGTGCGTTGCACTTTTCTCGCTCTGTCTGCACCTAAGAAGAGCCGGTCCTGCTTATCATTTTTTTTTTCTAGTGTTGCTGCTGTAAATCTGCTGTTAATTCACAAGGTGCGGCAGCCCCATGCTTGTTGCCGTTCTTTGCTGCCCGCGCCGGGAAGACGACGTGAGGTCTGACAGTATTCAGTGTCACAGAGGACTAAGGCCTCGCGGGATTACCCCAGTCGAGCGGCCTGCAGAGGTCCTTGCGTGTTTCTGGAGGTGATCCTGGTACGGTGTTACGAGATTATGGCGCCGTTCGTGCCCTATTGACGCGGACACACAAACGGCATGGACCAGCCTTTCGGGAGGCACAGCTTGCAGGTACAGCGAGGATGCGTTTCCCTGGCAACAGCCTCCCTCGGCTCCTAAATCTTCTCAGAGTCGGTTTTCTCATTGATTAGACAGTCACCCTGATGGGATGGAAATGTAATAACTGTCTTTAGTAGCATTTCCGTTCAGAACATGGAAATGCCCGTCCGTCCACCTTCCATAACTGGGAGCCTATCGCCGCGAACAAAGCCGTCTGTCGGAGATCCATATTTCCATGTATGTATGCAGGTTACAACTATAATAAGACATCTTCAGAATCACATTGTTCCTAAACAGACACAGCGCTCTCATATCTCTGTATGATATCCTGGTATTTTGCTAGAACTCCACCATGTCGATGACCTGCCGCCTTGCTCAGCCAATGGCAAAGGCCTGCCGCCTTGCTCAGCCAATGGCGAAGGCCCGCCGCGTTTCTCAGCCAATGGTGAAGGCCTGGTGAGTTTCTCAGCCAATGGCGAAGGCCCTATTGGCCAAAGCTGGGAGTGTGTGTGTGGTTATGTAAGTCAAGCCTGTAAAATTAATGTAATTGATAGTGTCTGGATTACTTAGTTGGCCCTTGAAGATAGGAAGACACGACATGCTGTATGTAACAGGTAAGTGTTCTTTTAGCTCATGGGAATGATTGGTTCAGAGAGATAACCAATCAGATTGTAGAAGTGTTGGGTCCAAGCAACTAGAGGAGGCAGGACGAACCAATCGGATGTCTTAGTCCCGCCTCTTCTAGTTGCTTGGATTCACCTCAGCCTGTGTAGGCTCCTTGCGACACTGGATTCGCCTCCTGGGAACTGGACAGACAGATAAGGGATTAAGGCGTCTTCACACCGGTGAACTTTGCCGCAGGACGCGTCTGAGAGATCGATGCCGTCGCTCACTCCTGGCCGGACCCAGCCGCCCCCAGTTCCCCTATGATTAATGGCATCTTATAGGCCAATCTGCTAATTACCCTTTATCGTTATGCCGAATCGAGCCGGTCGTTCATCACATCACACGGGCCGCCTGTGTAATCGCTGCTTAAGCTGCCAGTGGAGGGATAAATGCATTTCAGCATCTCCGAGCTCTGGAGAGCCTCATCCGTGGGTCACGTATCTCCCATGCCGCCGGTTTGGGGTTCGAAAGGGCACAGGCGCTCTGTAGGGCAGGGCTATTCAACTCGAGGGCCGAGCCCCGCCGATTTCCCAGCCTCCCTTCACCTGTGAGCCGGGCGTGAAGCCTCGGACCAATCAGAATCGGTAATCATTAAACGGACTGCCTGGGAGAACCGAAAACAAGGCCTGGATTTGGAATGGAGGGCCTGAGCTGAATAGCCCCGCTGGTAGGGGGTTTGAGGGAGGGCTGGCGGAGCGATTGAAAGGTGTGAGGGCGACACGTTGGCACGGACAAGCGGGCTTCCTTATCTTCCCCTGGGCACCGCCTCGGCTCTGATCGGGCATCAGGCACCAGATGCAGCATCAGTGATTCGCCTCCAGTCGTTCTTTGGCTCACCTTTTCATCAACGCCGACTTTGTGGGTGGTGACAGTGTTACTGTGACCACGATATCGCTGCTAAACGTGAGGCGGGCGATGGCGCTGTAGGATGAGGCTGGCGTTGAAGGTCCCTAAGGAACAGCACGCGTGGAATAACAGATGGCTATGCCTAGCTGGAGCTTGAAAGATATTTCTACTTCGATACCAGTTCTGTGTTTGATGTTTTAAGCATGATTTCAGTGCCTGGATGTGGGTGGACCCTTCCCATGATGCCTCAGAGTGGGATGAGCAGACCGGATGTGCGGCGTAAGCAAATGGCTTCGGTGGCTTTCGAACCCAAACGCAGGACTATTTCTAGTACGGGGGACTGAGTCACAAAGATGGATTTCTTGCTTAGCCAGATAACTTGTTGTATTTAAGGTAGTCTGGGCTTAATGTAAGAGAATGAAGATAAAACCCGTTTAACTTAAAAGCCGACAACGTCAACAAGTCATCCGGCTGAGCAAGAAATCCTGCTGCCTGATTTAGGCCCCTGACTTCGGAGAGGATTGTTGACGACCACACACAGTAGATGATGTTCAGATGCATGGTTTTCACAGGCAGATGATTCCTGGGGTCTCGCAACTTAGTTTTTGTTTCTGATTTAAATGTATTTAACAGCTGTTTTATAATTGAAACTTTAAGGCACGTGACTTAAGCAAATCACTCTTCCAAGTGACCAGATTACTCCACCAAAGTAATTAAAAGCCTCCTTTGAGCAAAACCAGCTCACACTGTGGCCCTAGAAGGATGGGATTGCCACTTTTCCACATTTTTTGGATTTTTCATTCTTCTCAGGGTCTTCTTTCTTGTCAGGAATTCTTTAAATGGTCTCTGCATTGGAGAAATCCATGCTTAGTGGACTGTTATGGGGACAGATCCGGTATGTGTGCCATTCCGTGAAGCGTTCGCCTGGTGTAATGGTCCTGTGCAAAGTGGCAAAACAGCCAAAAAATCTCCATGAATATCCATAAAATACACTTTTAGGGAATCTTCTTGAAAAAGGGTTCACGATCTCAACTGGCACAGACAAAACCATGTATCGCTCCACTTTTACAATCCTTCCTTCCATCCAACTTACTTCTTCCAACCAAAACAACAAGTGACTGGGCACCTTTACGCACAAACAGGGTCATACCAAGCCTGTCAACATAGGGGCCTTGATGCTTTTACACACAGACAGGGTCATACCAAGCCTGTCAACATAGGGGTCTCAATTTGCACATTATTACTTATTGATATTACTATCTCACTGAAATATTCAATAATACGTTTTCAAAAATTGGACAATTACAAGAAATTATTGAAAAATACACAATAAATGACATAAGATCTTATCGAGGAAACTCTATACCATAGAGTTTGTGGGTACCCCATAGGTTAATAAACAGGTATTAATCATGTTGTGGGGACATTTGGTCCCCACAAGGTAAGGTATACCTGGACCACACGCATGCACACACACACACACACACACTAACGAGTCTGCACCGTCAATTCTGCCTGTAACGGCATTGTATGCTTTTCCATCTG
>JAABNY020000082.1:11870899-11890201 GCA_015164015.2 Brevimyrus niger
GGGTCCCTTCTCTGTTACCATGCAGTGGGTCCCTTCTCTGTTACCATGCAGTGGGTCCCTTCTCTGTTACCAGGCAGTGGGTCCCTTCTCTGTTACCATGCAGTGGGTCCCTTCTCTGTTACCAGGCAGCCTCTGGGAACCTTTCTCCAGTAGCCTGTTCAGCTTGTATCTAACTTAGTTTTACCCGCAACTTGCTTCACTTACATTGCAGTGCCTGGTGCTGCAGCCACAGTGAAGCCAGAACAGGCTCCTCCTCTTTGTGTGGCTACTGTAAAGAGCACCAATGACTAATTAACTGAATTGATCATTTTATTTTTTGACGGGCACGGGTATTTGGGCCAGCGTCGACAACTGAAGTCTGGGACGTTCCAGGTTAAGGACATGTGCGTGGGGGCATAGGAACAGGTGGATGATAAAGAGGAGGAAATCCCCCCCCCCGTCTCGTATATAAACATACGCACATATGACACCTAATTCAATTTAACACCTACCGTATTGTTAAAACAGACGTGTTCGCTGTGAGAGATGAGCTCAAACAAAATTCAGAGGGGAACTAAATGAATTCGTTGGAACAAGCGACGGGGTGTGCGGGGGACGGAGACTGTAAATAGATCAATATCCTTTTGCCATTCTGAGCATAAAAGGATCTTTTGGGGAGGGGGATTCTTAGAGGGTGATAGGGATGGAGAAGCAGGAGAGATGCGTGCATGTTACAGAAGCTCCGATAAAGAATTTGCTGCATGTGTGGGATTCTGCATGCATTTAATCCTGTAATAGAGTTTATCTTTGGCAAAGAATAGTCTGGGGTTCACACAGTTATACACACACACATACACACACACACACACACATATATATATATATATATACACACCAAATGTCTCCCACAATGTAATAAAAACCTATTGTTTTGACATTGTGAGGACAATTTGTGTGAATGCAATCGAAAAAGGAAAAATCCTAAAAGTCTCGTATTTTGTTTGGCTACTTATGGTTAAGGTCAGGGCTGGGTAGGGGTTATGGTTGTCATGTTGGGACTGGGGTTTTCCCCATAGAAATGAGTCCCGACCGATGTATTTACAAACCTGTGTGTGTCTGTCCGTGTGTGTGTGTGTGAATGTGTGTATTTGTGATTTTGTGTGTGTATGTATTTGTGATTTTGTGTGTATGTCTGTGTGTGTGAATGTGTGTATTTGTGATTTTGTGTGTATGTCTGTGTGTGCGAGGACGTGTGTGTGTGAATGTGTGTATTTGTGATTTTGTGTGTGTATGCCTGTGTGTGTGTATTTGTGATTTTGTGTGTATGTCTGTGTGTGCGAGGACGTGTGTGTGCAAATGTGTGTGTGCATGAGTGTGTATGTGTTTCTGTATTTGTGATTGTGTGTAAGTGTGTGTGAGTGAATGTGAGTGTGTGTGTGTGTGTTTACACAGAAAACCCTCAGACTGGGTGCCTGGTGACTAACCGAGACACAGCTCTGGTCTCACATTTTTCCAGACTGTCCAGGATCTCTCTAACTTACGCTCATTACGGCAGAACTCTGCATTTGATAGCCACTTAATAGACTCGCCACTCTCTGGTAGAAACCTTAATTAGGACCTCTGCAGTTTCCCTCTTGATCGCCAAAGGAGATACACTTGTAGTATTATCGGAATGGAAAAGCTGAAATATTCCAAGAAATATCTACGGACTACGGAGTACTATTTACTTTTTTCCCTGGGCATTATTTACCGCCTTCTTCTGCTTAGAAATCCGCTTTCACGCAATTATTTACGACGGCAGTCTGTCGCCGAGGCAAGTTACCTAAAATGCACAGAAACCGTGTTGCACTACGTTGGTGCTGTTATACCGACGCACCTCCACGATGTCCAAGTGTCCATATGCTTTATATGGGCGTTCCTGCCGGGCTGTGATTGTTACACACAGGTGCCTCCTGTTGATGTTATAACGGCTCTATTAATTTGATCATTTTACTGAGGCCGGCGTACGTGGGCGGGTGTGCGGGCCGCTTCCATCTCTTTAAAAAAAAAAAAAAAAAATCTAATTTCCCGTCATCCTCTTCATTTTTAAAACGACGATACTTTTCCCGTTTACAGTAACGCCTTTGCGACTGCGTCATACGTTTATATAAACTGAGCTAAAAATGTAAATACACATAGGTGGGCTACTTATAATGATCGAAACGAATTACTTTTGGAGGGAAATCTTGCATGTCTAGCTTTGGTGTTAAGAAACCCATTAAATTACCGAAGACGTCGTTTTAATGCATCCTGTGTTTAACTTTTTTTTTTTTTTGACTGCTCTTCAAATCATATAAATTAATGCGCAATACTATTTTCACTGTTGCATATTCATTACCGTCAAGTAGGCCTACCTGCCTGGAGAATGTCAGTTTCAGCGTGTTCCGTCGGTACTTGGTTTGCGTAAGTAGGCTACTTTAATAAAGTAGATTAAGCGGGAGAATAATACAGATTATGCAGCATAATGGCAACGCCGCAGATCCGTCAAAGTAAGCGGAGCACTTCGCTTAGAAATGCTTAAATGCACGCCTCCCTCCTCGGCCGTATACGGCTTCAAGATGAATAACAATAAAATAAAGAGCGGCTTTAATGCGTGGAAGTTAATCAGGTGCAATTAAGCAGATGCTGTCTGAGGGGATATACGCGGGGCAAGACTCTTCGCTCCAGTATTAAAATTTAATACCCGGTACTAGAGGGGCATCCCAGGGCGGGTCACGGGGATGGTCCTGCAGACCAGCCGCCCGGAAAGGGGTGCTGACCGACCATTAAGGCGCCCCATTGTCAATGCGATCACTCTCGGAATAACGGCCTAGAAGAGCATCAATCAAATTATTCCTCTGATGCTGCAGTACGTGCATAATTATATGGAATACTGCATATAAATTCTCAAGTGCACGGAATTATTCTGATAGATTAAAATACTAATTAGGTAGGCATTGCAGACTTTTGAGAACATTACAGGGTTCAGCACGCTCGCGTGATTTGCATATTCTTCATCTGGCGAATGTGTCAACAAAAGGACTTTTTCCCCCCCCTTTGTAACGCATTCATATGCAAACAAACAGCCTGGAATTATGCATCATTTTATAAATGCGTTTCTGTTGCGTGTAATGCATCGAAAGAAAAAAAAATGCATTAGGCGACGACTTAGTAGGTTTTGGCGGAGTCCTCATATGACCAGTAAACTAACATATAGGCTGCTTGTTAATCTGGCATGGGTGCACTTGTCGAAACTTTAAACTTGGGGAACATGCCCTGTTGTGTAATCAGGCTGCATGATAAGTTTAGAAGCTGCCTCTGTCCTGTTCGCCCTCTTTACTCACTGAATCCCTGTTCTTTTCCACAGCTAAACAGGAAGATAACCTGGGAAATGAATCAGGAGTGCGCATCCTACAAGCAGGAGTCACGGACGTAAGTCTGGATAAAAATTCCTGTTTTCCCCCTTTTTATAAGCTACTGAAAGACGTTGATTCATGCTAAAAAAGGCACACACACACAATTAAAAAATACAAAAGAATGAGGGTGAGTTCAAGAAAACAAAAACGATGGTGAGTAGTCATGCGCGCGCGTGTGTGTGAGTCTTATTTCATATTTTAGGGTCTCAGCAGATCTACGACATGTTAACATGGCACTCACAGTAACATTGCCCGTCAGCACTGACGTGAACTGCTTCTTTGTAACCGGTTAGCACTCATTCACACCAGCCGAGGCGAACACAATTCCGTGCTGCCGACTCCCGATTTTCCGGCCATCGGCTCAGGAGGGGTGGCAGACTGAAGCGGGGCGCCGGCAGGGTCCCGGGCTTCATTCGGCCTCGCGTATCAGAGCCGGTGGCTCGGGAGGGGTGGCAGACTGAGGCGGGGTGCCGGCAGGGTCCCGGGATCCATCCAGCCTCCCGTATCGGAGCCGACGACAGCGCCGCGCCGCCGCCCGTCTCCTCGCTCCCGTCTGCGGGAGCTTAGTGGCGATTTGTCCAACGTGACATGAATAGATGGATGCAGGTGTTGTTACATAAACACGTACATAAATAATATATTTGCATTTAAATTTATCTTGAGCGCTTTTCTGAGTGATCAAAAAAAGAACCGTCAACCTAACGAATGGTTTTGCCCAGCTGACATAAATCAAATATTTTCCTTCTAGCAGAAAATAAAAAAAGCCCATCTCACAGCTGAGCGGGGGCTTGTATTCTCATAATCCGAGGGTTAAAGCATCATTTTTTAATTTTATTTATTTATGGCAATAACTCTCTATGGCGTGAACAGCGGAATACCGTCGATATCTGAGGTGTTTGTACCATCGCTCTGGAGTAGAATTAATCCTATTCCCCATATTCATGCTTTGCTTCTGTCTAATACCAGGCACTTTTGGTCTCACGCTGTCTGGAAGGAAATTAATTAGGAATAGCGCTGTTTTTAGGTTGCAGATTGAACTTACTCTGTGAAGAGCGGCTTTCGTGCTGCTGCGTTTTGTGTAAGATTGAAGATTTTAATATATAATCTGCCAAATTCCCTGCTAAGGAAGCGTCTGCTTGAGATGCTGTTCTGTCGCAGTGGCGCTCGCTCTGATGTTTTAATGATACTTCATTATTTAACAGGGATTGATATTTTTTGTATGGATTAATGTAAAATTCATTCTGACGAGCCAAGGTGCTTTGATGAGCGTGCTTTGCATTCGGTTACAGTTTGTGTTGTATGGAGGGACAAAAACGTTAAGTATAAATGTCTTTTCGACATTCGAAACGGTGGACATTGTGGATCTAAAACTTGCATTACGATTTTGAATATCAGACTGATCGAATTATTTAATGGGAAAATCCATTCCGCGAACATTTAAAGCCGAGGCGCCGCGTCCAAACGGGGTCAGATATGCAGATGAGCCGGTGCAGCCAAAGGGACGCTGGAACCGCGCTGGAGGTGTCCTGCTCAGCGTCGGGCATCTGGCATCTGGCGCTGCTGTTGATAACAACCGAACAAAACGTCTGGGTCACCTCCTGGGTCAGCAAACCCCCCAGCGAGCCCCCCTTCAGCCTGACACCCCCCAACCCCCCACTGGCTGTCACCCCCTGCTAGCTCTCCTGTGTTAATTGTTTCCTCACACTCCTTTCGACATGCGCATTGGGTCGTAGCTACCTGTTTGCGGGTCTCTCTCTCTTTGTGTGTATGTGTGTGTGTGTGTGTGTGCCCCGAATATATTTGTATTACAATATGGGGACCAAATGTCCCCCACAATGCAGTAAAAACCTATTATTTTGACATTGTGGGGACAATTTTTCAGGTCCCCACAAAAATTAAATATATTAGTAAGTATGTGTTTCTGTCCGTTTACTTGAAAACGGTGGGTAACTCCAACACCCACCATCACCAAAAACAGGCAACGGTGGAGAATTCTTCTGGTGTTTTCCATTTTTTTTCTCTGGGAAAGTCACTGTGAGTCGGCTGGAAATTAATTCGCGCCGCATCATTAGCGGAAACAAAGTGTCCCCAATGTGTCACTGTTGTATAACGTTACTTTTTAAAGCTTTTTACCTCCGAATGGAGAGGTATATAAATTAACCTGTGACATTCCTCAAATCGAGGCATGAAGGCGGAGAGTTGACAGTGAAGCGCTCTCCTGAATGGGTCCGACTCGCCGACAGGTCCCTCGCCTACCCATGGCGTCTCTGATAGGGGGAGGGGGTACCTTCTTGTCACGCAGCCTCCCAGGTGTCATTTAGATGACAGCAGAAGGGTTTATGAGCAGAGCCTGTGATGGGGAGGTACAAACGCAGGGCTGGAGCCCAGGAGGGGCAACGCGACTGGGCAGCTGATACCAACACCAAACTACAAGTAGCTCCATATTATTATTTATTATTATTATAACGATTAATATTCAATTAATCTGTTTTCCTTAACTTTTTATCTTGGGGAATAGGGGTAAGTTTGGTGCCTGTCTTAGGGTGCACAAGACTCCCAGTATTTATTATGATTATTATTATTTGTAGTAGTAATAATTATTGCCTTGCGGCAGACTGGCATCCAGTTCAAGGTTTGTGTCCCTCTGAGCTGTAAGGTGGGGGAAACTAAGGAAGATTCTTATCCTGCATTCAATGATCTCTCGGAAGTCTGAAATTCCGAGGTGCGTGACGTCACGTCCGACCAATCTCCCGTTCCAGCTGCACATCTCTGAACCAACATGGCTGCCTCCATGAACACGCCGTTGTATGTTTTTGCTTTATATTTTAACAGATTTGGAGTGAGATTCTTTTTTTCTGAGAGACATACAAGAAACACGAACTAGTCAAACCCCCCTAAATCAACCACGTGCAATTACATTTATAAATATCAATACATTTACCAAAATAAACGTTTTTAAATATTTTTAAAATACAATTACTGTTGACGGTGTAAGCTGCCATGTTGAAACTACGTCACAGGGGAATCTAGGATAATAAAATTCTGTTCGACATCAACGTCAGAAAGGAGGCATGTTTCTGATGGGACATGTTGTTTTCATGATGTTTTTATCCGAGATCCAACTCAGGATAAGGCTCATGGGAGTTTTACTTTTGAGGGCAGAACGGGAAAATGATTGGTCCAAACAGCTAGAGGAGGCAGGACTAAGACATCTGATTGGTTGGTCCACTGAACCAGTCATTTTTCCTCATGCCCTCAAAACATTATTGTGTAAGTATAACGCCAATGAGCCATTCCAAGGGCCCCAGAGTGAAAAGGGCCCTAAATGTTTTGAAAATGATTGGATTGGTTTGGCTTGGGGGGCCCTGGATTCTCTCCCCACACAACCCCGACCAAGATAAGCAATTTCAAGATGGATGGATTATTGGTATATAATGAAAGTTAGAGGTGTCCATCTGTGCCTGGTGCTGCATGCATGACTTCTGCCATAGGTGTGTAAGTCCCCTCGACTCTGACAGTCAACATGGAGATGGTGCCTAAGATAAGATTAAGTCAAATTGAAGGATGGATCAATCCCGCATGCTGGATAGGTGCTGGGGAAAGGCTGAGCGGCCGCACTGACCAATGGGGACGGGCAGGGTGAGAGGCCAAAATGCGGCGGGAATTGCGTGACCGCTTCATTCTCATGGTGTCCTATTATGTCACAGCGGTGACTATTGATCCAGTTAGTGTGTCGATGATCTAGCTATTCCTGCGTGAACACAGAAGCCAGGGACGGAGATGGCTCAATTGCATGAATGGAGATTTATTTTACCGCTATGGTCTCCGGCATGTATCAGACATTACTCATTTTCCCCTTCCTCCAATAAACAGCTTTTTGACTATTTTTACACAGGAGTGTGATGGACTGGTTGGAATGCAGCCTGAGTGGCTGTCATAGGATACTCAGAGAACAGCACGGTAGTTACGATTAAAAACCCTTTCAAATGGCACAAAAGAGACACGCTCCCCTGAGGCTAGAACCTGGAGCACTTCTGTCATTGGTCCAGACCTTAAACTGCACTAGAAACAAATAACCCTCTAATGTTTTGGTCAAAGCAAAAGCTCATCTACAGTCACCATACTGCAGAATTTATTAATCAGTTTTTTTTCCCTCATGGACATAAACCACTTTATTTTCAGTTTGAAATTATTAGGGAGGAAGAAGCCATAGAATAATGCATTGTAAATAAAAGGACACCTCTATTGTCCATAAATGGCAGAAATTAATTGAGCCACATCCCTGATTAGTATTTGCTGTCTTTTTTTAATTGGTTCTCATCTTCAGCGCGAAGGAGCAGAGACGCTGTATTATCTGCTGAAGTCTTAGAACTCAGATGACATTTTTGCAGCTTTTGAAAGCAGCTTCGGTTTTGTTTTATTTGAGTTCAGCCACAGAAGGATAATTAGGAGTTAATCAAAATAAAACACAACCTAGCTAATTAGTCAAACAGTTTAATGTTTTTTTTTTTTTTGGTTTTTATTCTGTTTCGACTCTTTGTGCGAAAGTAGCAAATTGCGGTATGCTAATTCTTGCAATTATGAAATAATGTCGCTTATAATAAATGAATAATATAATACATCTAAATTTAAATCTAAATTCGAATTGCACTATTGTTCTTTAGAATTGCTTTACTGCACTGTTTGGACTGTAGAGGGTGTAGTCATTAAAAAACTAAGATAATTGATTAGAAATCGCTCAACCCGCGTAATCTGGTGGGCCAGGGGCATACTGGGATAGCTCTGGAGGTGCCCGTCTCAGCCTAAATTGCTGCTCATGGGAGTTTTACTTACGCAAAAAGTGTTCCTTCTGCCCAAGGAACATTTTTTGCGTAAGTAAAACTCCCACGAGCTAAATTGCTTCAGTGCATCCAGAGAAACGTTTATAATGATGAGTCCGCAAGGGTTTCTGGGTAATGTCATCTTAAGGGACAATTTAGCATTGTTATGTTCAGACACACAGTTTACATCCTGTCCTGAGACTGCGGGTTTATGCCTGCGTGGCGGAGGACCTGGACGTCCGCTAAGGCGGCGGCGATTTTTTAAATATTTTGAAAATGCGCATTAGCATTTATAGTGCTGTTCCGTGCCTTCCTGGTAATTCGGTCCCCCCGGAGGATTAATGCCACGCACTGTTTGGTCCAGCAGGAACCGTTTGCTCTCCTTGTTCCGGCTGGCGCCTGCGATCTCCTGTGAAAGGCAGAAAATTCTCCAAAAAAAAAAGAAAAAAGCCAGACGTCCGAGTCGTTTCGCATTCGCCGGCTTTGCTGACGCGAAATGTAAACCGGAGTGTGTGTGTGTTGTTTTTTTCCCATTGGTGTGCGGCTGGTAGATGATATTAAAGCTATTTGTCACCAAATTAAGGCTTACTGACATTTGGCCATTCGTTAATCAGGAAATCCCCGCGCTCTGTATTATCGAGCAGTACAGGAGGCGTCGGGTAAATTAAACAGGCTGGGGTGTGCTCATGCGCCTTTGCGCCCGCCTAGGGTCTCGGTGTCGCGCCTCCGTTGCGGCACGTTCACGGCTGTCAGTTAACCACATAATGGAATTGGACGGCAGGTACTTAAATACATGCATATAATCTCAACATACGGTGAGTGGGGTGGAGGGGACCCCCCTCCCCCCTCAAAGACAACGGGGACCACTTACGGCAAAGGTCAGCGGTTACCTCACACTGTTTTCATCAGCAAGCCCCTCCCTAGGTTTAAAGGGGGGCTGGTTTGCTAGCGATGCCTGTCACTGTCATCAACTGGTATGTTTATCTCCATGGAGACTCTTGCAAATACAAATTTCTGCCTTAACAGGTGCGCAAACTTTGTATACATGAATACATTCCTAGTAATATTTGAAAGAGCCGGTTGTGTTAGCTGCTAAATTTTATGAAGAAATTGCAGGGGAGGGAGATGGTCATTTTATTACCTAGTTTCATAATAGTTTCTTCACTTTGGAGATAATCACCAGCAAACTGCACGTTTGCGAAGCGACTTGTTGTTTTTAGTCGCCTTCCGCGGCGTGACGGGAGGGCTCGTCTGTTTACAATCTCAGAGAGGCTTCATTTATTACCTAAAGGGCCCCCGGGGCTGTTTTCCGGGAAAAAAAATCACCAGCTTGGCCTTGCCGTTTGCATGCCGCGTTCTAATGCCTCTCCCAGGCTGAGGCTAATTTTAGCCTTAATGCGCAGCAGGAAAATGTTTCGGCGCTTAGATTCATATGAAGCACTTAGTCGGACGTTTGCATTGATGCAGTATGTAAACTGATGCTGATGAAACTGTTAATTGTTAGTTTAATCCCGCTGCTATAAAATATTAAATGTGCACTTAATGGTTTCTCCGGTAATAGCAATAAGCCGATCCAGGGTCAGATCTGTGAATGTTGTCATGCTGTTTACGTCAAGAAATTCGACACTTTTACCCAAAGCAGATTTAACTCTCCGCCGCGTATCTTCTCCATTTTATCACTTGTGCGGTTGAGGTTATTCACGTTCCGCTTCCCTGGGCTTAAAGCAGACGCGTAACAGTACGCAGCGTATCCTCAGTTCCATTCCAGCTGAGCCTTTAATTAATTGTCCTTTAATTAGCTCTTGATTGAGGGAATTGCGTAATTCAGATAGGGTTCAAACAAACACGTGCGGCAGGGGGCGGTTCTCTGTGCCGCGGTTAAATCGGAGCCTTTTGCCGACGTGCGTGTGCAGTGGCCGAGGATGCTGCAGCCGTTTGAGCAAAAAACGTGTGCTTTACGAAATCAGAATAAATTAGTACCGACTCGCAGCAAAAACAATGATAGCGCTCCTTTATTTTAATTACGTGACTTGTGCAGTTCCTCCAACAACGTCGCAGGTTTAGTCCAAATCAGTGTTTCTCAACGCGGCCCTTAGGGACCTCCAAACAGTCAGCGTTTTTGCTCTCTCCCAGCTGTCTGGGGGGCCCCAGAGGACAACTTTGAGAAACTCTACTGTAAGTCATTTAAAGTCTCCAGGAAGATGGCCAAAAATCTTATTTTTACGCAATAATGAGGCTCTTTTCGTTCCTTGCTATAAAAAGTCAAAGGGGGCAGTAGAGCTGAGCTTCAGTGGTGGGGGGGTGTTGATATACTACTTTTTTATTATTTAAATGATGATTAGCTGTGATATTAGTACTGTTGTTCCGTGGGTAAATTGTCCCGAGTTTAATCAGGACACAAACTGTTTAGCGCGCTATTAAAATGCATCGTGGTTATTTCCCCTGAGCGGCCTGTTTTCACGCCAGCCAGGAATCAGCGGGACGCGCGTCTGCTGCTGATTTTTTTGAGTGCCTCTTAATATGATGAGCGAGCACTTCCTGTCACATGGTCCAAAGGCACCCTATGGGTGGGTTGGTGGGTGTGGCTTCCCCCTCTCCTCCCGACCTTGGCCGGCTTTATCATCTAATTGCCTGTGATTGCATCATTTCTGCGGGGGTTCCGACGTGTCTGTCCGTTTAAAAGCCGCGCGCATATCCTGCCCCCTGGGGGGGGGGGGGGGGGTCACCTGCCTCCTGGTCCAAGATCGTCTCACTGCTAACTTGGTGAGTTTGGCTCTGCGGCAATCGCCCAAACCCTGGACCCCTCATCAAACTCATGCTGACACAGACTGATCTGTGGGGCATCTGTGGCCCCTGGGAAGGGCGGGGCCGATTCGAAGGGGCCCAAACGCTCCACGGTTACGTTCAGGTTCTGTGCGGCTGCGGCCGTCCTGCACGCTGATCACGGCCGTCACGGGTCCAGTCACCAGCCAGCTTCTGATCAAGGCACCAAAGCCAAGCTCGTCATTCCTGCTGCTACGGGGGGGTCACTGGATCATCAGTTTATTGTCCTTTTGGCTTTAATTTAATGCATTTCTTCAATTCATAGCATAGTAACTTGTGCATTTTTTTAACGCAAAATATATCAGGTCAGCTGAGATCTATGGCCGTATTTCAGCCCCCGTTAGGTCTGCAGACTGGAAATCGGCCCCTCTGTTCACTGGGCGGCGTCCTGCATGCGATGGGGGGGCTGGCCCGGACGGGCGCACCGGCGCAGGCAGACCAGTCCGGCGTTCAGCTCTGAAGATGCAGCCCCTCTTCTGAAATCCTCCGTCCTCTATTCATTCAGACGAGGAAAGGAAAAAAAAAAAAAAAACACGCCGTCACAACAATTGCAAAGCCGATTCATTACCCGACGCCGAGTCGGTTTGCTAACAAGAAATTTGGTAATGAAATATTAAATTATTTTGCTGCTTCGTTTTGGATTTAATTTAGAGAGGTGCTCCATGCTGTCACGCAATCAAAATGCTAATGTCGGCTGGGGTGTGGTTCTAGGCTTAAACTGACTATGAATATTTTGCTCTTGCTCGCGTCAGTGTTTTTCCTACTTTATGAAGAAGACTTCAGAACACCATGGTGGGGCTTTGTGCTCCAGCCCTGTGGGCTTTTCAGAGACCCACGAGAGACGGTGACGCGTGTCCATGGAGCTGTTGGTGTTAAGGGTCTTGCTTAAATTCCTTAATAGTGGTACGATTATTCTGCCAGCCATGGGATTTGAGCCCACAACCTTCCGGAAACGGGCCCTTAACCCGCTGAGCTACGCAGAGTCCTAACAATTGTCTGTCTCTGAGAATCTGGAAGTGCGGTGCAGCGGGGGGGGGATATTCGGCTGGAGGTGCATGATTGGTTGAGCCGTAGGGTTAAGGCACGGCGGACGGCTCTGCCTGAGCAGATCAGCGTGAGGCTTTGGTCCGGAAGCGGCCGGTGGGCCACCGCGTGGTTGAAAGGCCGGCTGGCGATGGTCTAAGAGGAAAGATCTATAATGCATGACCTTTAGCCGCTGGGCGACCTTTACCGAGATGGAGTTCCCTGGACTCGGAGTCGGACCCGTCGGCAGTGATATGCGTGGTCTGCCTCAGGGTGGGGGTGCGGGGGGGGGGGGGGTCATCTGGTGCCGGGTAGGGTGATTACCAGGCCACCTTGCCCTACACGGGGTCCGTCACACACACACACTCACACACACACACTCACACACACACACACACACGCTCTCACTTTAATATACTTGCCCTAACAAAATGCAAAGTTTTTTTGTTGACTGTTAATTTTACCTCCAGGGCCTCTGCAGGCTCTGCTTGCCTCGGGTTGCTGTCTCCATGGGCGGCGGGGATGCGTTCAGGATAAACACGCACACGAACTGCACGTGGCGGCCCGGATGGCTCCGGCCCGCCGTCCCGTGGGACCGCTTCCCCCGAAGAGTGTGTCAGGGGGTGTGGGTCGTGCTGGGGGGGGGGTGTAGCTAGAGCAGAGTGGCCCGCCTACGTTTAAGTGCCGAAACATTCCTCCACCTTTCCCGTGTGTCGACCTACCGCTGGCTGAATAGATCTGGCAACCCTGGTGACGTAGACACACCAACAGCATAAGCAAATTGGTGTGCGAGGTGGGGGGGGGGCATACCTCAGCTTCATTTTAACAGTGTGAGTGTGTGTGTGTGTGTGTGTGTGTGTCTGTGTATGGGTAGGTATTGCCATGAGTATATTAGATGGTGGGGTCTAAATGTCCCCACAATCTGATACAAACTTGGCATTATGGGGACAAGTTTTTCGGTCCCCACATGGGAAAATGGAATTTAATAAAAATCTATGACTGCATCAAAAAACTAAAAATGCCAAAAGTGTTGTATTTTGTCTGGTCACTTATGGTTACCGTTAGGGCTGAGTAAGGGTTTGGGTTTTCATAGTTGAGATTAGGGTTATACCCGTAGAAATCCGTACAAGGATATAGATAACTAGTGTGTGTGTGTGTGTGTGTGTGTGTGTGTGAGAGAGAGAGAGAGAGAGGACAACAATTTCCCTTCTTTCCTATACATACAGAGGTCTTTCTTCATTATCCAGAAAATACATTTAACTGTGTCACATATTTTAAGTAAAATTTGCAAAACACCTATATTATATTATTAAATATTTTATTAGATTAGGTAATCCCTGCTTTGCAAATAACATGTAAACCAGGGGGCTTAAATAATATTTCATTTTTAAATTACCCTGGTTAATAAGTCTTTGCATTTATTTCCACAGCTTAATTGAATTGATAGCACTGCAGCAAAAGGCAACTTGGTGATTCTCTGCTTCCCCTTCATGTTAAGACCATAAAAGCGGCTTAGATCTTCAAGGAGACGGACGCCAGCGGAGAGCGACTTATGGAGCGCGGCGTCGCTCAGCGAACGCCGGCGAATTAACATGATGCAGCAGCCGATAGTGCTGGCAGCTGGGAGGCGCCGGCGAGCTTTAATGTGATGGGAGATAAGGTGGAGGGAGTGGGGCCCACTGACGGACACATCCGCTGGGTGCGACCATGGGGCGGGAGGGCTGGGGAGCGACCTTGGGGAGCGACCTTGGGGCAGATGAGCGACCTTGGGGCAGATGAGCGACCTTGGGGAGCAACCTTGGAGCTGGGGAGTGACCATGGCGAGCGACCTTGGGGAGCAACCTTGGGGCAGATGAGCGACCTTGGGGAGCAACCTTGGAGCTGGGGAGCGACCATGGCGAGCGACCTTGGGGCTGGGGAGCGACCTTGGGGCTGGGGAGCGACCTTGGGGCGGGAGGGCTGGGGTGCAGCGCTTTTCCCAAAGGCTCCATGCTGATTTACGGGTTTGTTGGTGCCAGAAAAGTTAGAGGGATGGTGTTTCTCGGGCCCCCAGCATTTTCCCAGTCCTCTCCTTCCTGGATGGGTCGAGTACCTCTTCAGCTCTGATTCTCCTTCTTCGCAGACCATAATAAGTGTCCTCGGTGATGCCGGTGCAGGATGCTCTTCTCCCGTTTCCCCCAAGGACGGACCCCCGGCCCGCCGATCTGGTGCGGCGCCTGCTCACACAGGCATCATCCCGCACACGCTGTTTCCAAGTGAAATGGCACCACGCTCCGTGCCCTTTGTTCGCTCGATAGGTCACTGGAACATCTGCCGACCGTTTTCTAAAACATGTACCAGCGGCCCTCTTCACAGTCGGTTACGTAATCGCTCGCAGTAAATAGTAGCCTGATCGTCTTGGTTAAAAAAAAAAAAAAAAAACATGCAGTGGAAGTAAAGTCTGTATGCAAATGAGGCACATGAATATTTAATGAGGTGGGGTAGGGGGCGTGGCCATCCCTCACGCCACGCTTTCAGGGGTCCCTGCGAGGCGCTAGATAATGAGTGAGGCGCACAGCGGCCTTGAGCGCGGCGTGCTCGGCTCTCAGAGCAGCTTAGAGGCTGCTGTCAGCGTGGGGGGGGGTACGTCGGAGGCCGCCCCGCTCCCCCCCCCCCCCTTCCCGATTGGCGTCGGCTCATTAGCGCTGGCCGAGCTCCTTCAGATTAGCGGTAATTAAACTGTGAAATCAGGGTGATTGCCTGGAGTCAGGGCGCCGTATCGGGCTGTCGGGAGGGATGGCCGGGGGGGGGGTCTTGGTGTGTGTGCTGGCACCCGGCCATGGGGGAGGGGGCCGCTGTGGGTGTCCACTGCCGCTGTGCCCTGCTCGTGGCTCCAGGGGCGGGGACTCGAGGCGTTGCCATGACAACTGCGGGTGGAGGAGGAGGGGGGGGGGCAGGGCACTGTTAACAAAACGCAGTAACGGGCTGCTCCCTCAGCCTGTGCTGGGACCGGGCCCTCTTAGGGCGTCGCTCGGCATGCTGGGAGTACACCCCCCCCCCCCCCTACACCCCTGTCTTGTATAAGTAGGAGCAGAGCAGGACCTACCTGGCCAATCAGCTTCAACAGCATTGATCCCCCCCAGGGAATAAGTAAAAGGGACCAGGCAAAGACTCTTAAATAGCCCCCCCGCCCCCAACACAGCCCCATTGCTGTGTCAGTTTGCTGGATAATCCTGTTAGTGTTGCTATATATGTATCTATTTATCTGTCAGTTTTTTGTTTCCCCGGCAGGTTAAACATGGCAGTCAGTACTGTAGGTGTTTAGGGTAATCTCCTTGATCAGCCCTGAAATCGCACCCCGTGAGGGGTGGGGGGCAGCCGTTTGGGACCCCATATGACTGGGATGCGGCCATGTTCATACCGTGGCACAAGCTAGAATGATAATCATGCCCCCCCTCCCCATGAGTGGTGTGGTA
Organism: Brevimyrus niger; assembly: GCA_015164015.2. Taxonomy (NCBI): domain Eukaryota; kingdom Metazoa; phylum Chordata; class Actinopteri; order Osteoglossiformes; family Mormyridae; genus Brevimyrus; species Brevimyrus niger. The sequence goes on from JAABNY020000082.1 coordinate 11,886,434, forward strand.
AAACACAAAGCGCTAATCCCTTCCCTTCCCGCGGACGTGTAAGCTCAGCCCCCTGAGCGCTCAGCCGCCTTGTAAATAATTGATCAGAGCACCAGCGGCTGTGGTCCCGTCTGCCTAACCCCCCACCCTGCCGTGCCGGGCGTTCCGCTCATCAGCGCCACTGCACTCCAACTGCAGCTCAAGCGTGAAGGAAAAGGCACCTCACTATGAGTGTGTCTGTGATTCTGTGTGGGAGTGTGTAAGTGTCTGTCTGTACGCGTGTCAGTTATTCTAAGTGAGGGTGTGCACATGTCTGTGATTCTATGCGAGGGTGTGTACATGTCTGTGATTTTGTGCGAGGGTGTGTGTGTACACGTCTGTGTTTGTGCGTGTGTCAGTGACTCTGTGGGAGGGTGCGCACGTCTGATTCTGTGCGTGGGTGTGTACGTGTCTGTGATTCTGTGCAAGGGGATGTAGGTGTCTGAGTCTGTATGAGAGTGTGCACATGTCTGATTCTGGTTGTGTGATTGCATGTGTGTCTCTGTGAGGGTGCGTGTGTCTGATTTTGTATGTCTGAATGTGTCTGCGATTGGACATAGCTATAAGGGTGTTTACGTGTGATTGTTCATGTGTAAGTAATTCTCTGTGTCTGAGTCTTTGTGTCTGTATGAGGGTGTGTTTGTAATTGGATGTGTCTTGTGATTTGGGTATGTGGCTATGATAACATGCGTGTGTCTGTGATTTTGTGTGTCTGTGATTGGATGCGTGTGGTCTGTGTATATGTGTCTGTGATTAGATGTGTGTGGTCTGTGATTAGTGTGCCTGTAACTTTGTGCATGCATAGGCATCTGTGATTGTGCATTCGTACACACCTGTCTAGAATTCTGGTTGTGTGTGTCTGTATTTTTTTAACCCCCCCCCCAGAATAGTCTGCTGGGTTCTGCAGCGTGTTCGGGATTCCCCACATCGGACCTGACCCACCGGGCCCAGAGCCACATAAGAGTCTTGCCTCATCGGCCCCTCCTGGACCACAGAGGAACTTCGCACTTCTTTTTCATTCGTGAAAAAGACATGCTGTCAACAGCTCCGTGTCACATGTGGAACACGTGTGATCCGCCTGGTTTGCCTCACGTGTTCCAGCGTGGATGAACCCTGCCGCTCATCGCGTTTGATTCCCTTCCATCACGCGACGTCCTGAGTTTGCGGCTCGTGGCCCGAGAAGGGAGAGGCACCAGTCTGCTCGCAGCCCCTCACCAAACGAGCGGAAATTAAAACGCGCGTCTCCCTCGGGGGTGCGGGGAGCCTCCTGCCATTCCTGTCATACACTCCTGGTTTTTCTATGGAATTCCCAAAAGGGGCTTTCGCCGGCACAGGGATGAGGTTAATGCCCCGTGTCGCAGACGATGCCGGGGTTGAAACCAAACCCATTCTGTTCCTCGTCCTTGCGGCGTCTGACAGCGCCCCCTAGCTCGGGCCGAGCCGGCGATCCGGTCCTGATGCAATCTTAGCGCACCCAGCAGCAAGTGGAGCATCTCCTCCACCGGCAGGCCTGCCCACTTCTACCACCGGCAGGCCTGCCCACTTCTACCACCGGCAGGCCTGCCCACTTCTACCTGCTCACCTCTCTTTTGTTTTTTCGTCGTTTCGTTCTTCTTCTTGTGTCTTTCGGGGCCTGTCAGCGAGCGGCCGGGGCCCTGAGGGCTCTGCTCGTCACGCTGCCGCCGCTGCTCCCCAACGCCAAGGAGCTCGACCACCCTGTCCACCCGGCGTTACGGCACCTTTAGTATAATTACCCGTTAATTACCCGTTTGCTGGTCACGGCGCTGACTCTCCTGCCGGTCTCTCCAAGCAGGAAGTTTCTGCGGCAGCCGATGACCCTTCTTGATTGGCGCCGCACACAGGCCCGCGTCGTCCCCTTCTGCCCTCCGCATCTGTCATTCGTTTTATTTTAAAGGAATATGAAGGTTTCATATTTAGCCTTACAGGAAAAGTAAGTAAATAATGACGTGGTATCGGTGGGGAAGAGGTGACATGCCCACTATCCAATGCTGCCCCCACAAAGAACCCAGCCAGCTATTTCCCTCTGTGACTGAGCCTGTGAATCCTGCTTCGCTGCCCCGTTCGGAGCCCTCCTGCGCACTGTGAATTATTCCTCATTTTACTCCTGGACGTAGTTATTGTGCGACAGAGGGGACACAGGAGGCTGTAAATTACAGGGTGGGATAGTTTAATCATCGTGGGGCTGCAGCCTCACTTACTGGCACTGATCGTTTTTGAGTGAATCTAGTATTAGAGATGTATTTCTACGCCGACACAACATGGCGATTAAAAAAAGAAACAAAATGAAAGGTATTGTGTGACGTCTGTAGGTCTACGTCTGATGATTCTCTTTGCCTAGAAACTTGATGCCTGCTGCGTTGTTATAAACGCAGAAATGTCCCCTTTACATCTTCGCGTAGAAAAACCATAGATCAAAGTCAAGGCGACAAAGATTGAAAATGAAAAGTTTAACTTTTAAAAACCAAAGCAACTCAATTAGTTTAATGAGATCTAAGATTTAAGGGGGAAAAATGACATTATTCCTAGTTTTTTTTGTAAGCCATACATCAAAGTCAAGAAGCTGAAATAGGAAAACAAACATTTAACTAACTAAGGCGTATTTCAAATCAGATGAACGTTGATATATCGATTTAATTCCCGGTGCCGGTATTGCTCAGACCTGTTATGCTGGTGCCGCGTCTACATGGAACATAGGCCCCGCCCACCTCCTATTTGGAATGGACTAGAACGTTTCCCTGCGCCCGCAGTGTCCCGTCTAATTCAGGCTCTCGTGTTACACTCACCCGGTCTGAGTGATCAGCCAACCGATGAAGTTGTGTGATAGTGGTGAAAGCTCTCGTGAGAGCTGTGGTGAGGCCCGTTCACCGTGAAGCCCTGGGGCAGCGGAGTCCTCCCGCCCCCTCGGGGTCACCTCCAGATCGCCGGGCAGTTTGATTACGCTTGCGTCGCCGACCGCCCGGAGAAATGCCACGGGTCCCGTGACCTAACGGGGCTCCAGCCCAGCGGCGTGGAGACGTCTTTAACATTTCTGCAGCAGTTCTGTGTCTAAAAGCTCTTTTTCATGAGTGAGAATGGCGAAAGGTGAAAATCCCCGTGCTCTCATATTTACACGCTCGCTGTTTTCACCTTTTTCACTTTCTCTTTTATTTGCGTTTTTTCTTGCTCATTTAGGCAGGTAATTTCCTAGACTGAGTCTGGCTTTCAGCGTTTATTACTGAGGACGCCTTCCTCCTGCCGCTGTCACTATCACGCCGAATCGGCCCTTAAATCTTAACAGTTATTGTATGATGCTTTGATTCACGCCTACCAATGCCATTATGGTCGTACCACGTCGATTTTAAAATTAGTTTTGTGAAGAAGTCTGCACTTCTGTAATGGCGTGGAAAATTATTTTTTCGGAGACAATCTAGCAGGAGATTAACAGTATGTATGTATATATATATATATATATATATATATATATATTTTTTTTTTTTTTTTTGGGTGGTGTCGAGCTTTGGTGACCCTGAGTCAGTGTTTAGTTGGCTCTCGCCTGACGACCTGGTTTAAGCCGTTAGTTACGTGGTTTAAGACGTCAGTTAACCTTAATTTGGTGACCACAAGTAAGTGTAGACCCCTTAATCTTGTAGACCCCCACACCCCCCCCAGGAGCCCCCCCCCCCCGCGCCCGCGGCGGGCCGCGCCCCCGCCACCTCCTAGAACGCACCGCGCGAGAGAGCGGGAGACAGC
>JAABNY020000082.1:11985110-11996886 GCA_015164015.2 Brevimyrus niger
AACAACCGCGAGACCGAAAGAGAACAGCGACAAGGGAAAGGGGCAGGAAAGAAAGGGGGGGGAGGGGGAGGGAGGGGAAGGGCACCAAGGCAGCTCCCTAGGCACCAAAACAGGCAGCTGCCCTTCCCTACCTCAACGCGTGTCAGCTATTATTTATTACTATCATGTTTAAAATATACATGCTAATTGAACTGTTTTGTTATCTTTATTAATAATAGTTAGTTGGCACGTATTTTGTGGTTTTTGAATTCTTGGCATGTTTAACTCAAATTTTACAGTTTTTATGCATATGAAAGATAAATCATCTGAACAAAAGAGAATAAGTTTTGTTGTTTGCAATTTTTAGAATGTAAAAGTCAGAAGTTTTTATAGATATGAAAGACAGATTTACCCGAATGAAGAATAATTAGTTGTCTTAACAATAGGTGGTTTCAGGGGGAGGGGGGGGGGATCAAAGAGGTGACAGGGGTGGCAATTGCCACCCCCAAGAGAACCCGTGCCACCCCGCTGGAAATGGTAAACATTAAAATATACCAATGAGGAGATCGGGAAACAGTTATTTCCGAGCGGCCCTGAAGGCATCCCGACGCAGCAGGACCCTGCGCGCTACTTACTGACGTCACTGGCTAAAAGCTCTGGCAGTGGCACGTGTTCCTACATGATTTGGGTGCCGTTTCTGTACCCCTGGGCACCTGCGTGGGCGAACCTTTAGCATGCTAAACTCAGAATTTAACGTCTTTACACATGTGAAAGATAACTCTAACTCAAGAAAAGACAATAGGTTGGGGACAACAAGATGGGGGCAATTCTTAGTATGTACAACTAAACATTTGAAGTTTTTATTGCTATGAAAAATTAATTATCTGAACGAAAAATAATTTTTCAGCATAACAATAGATGGTTTTCTTAAAAACTTAGAAGTTTGACTTGTCCTCAAAACTCTTTTTTACAGTGTATAGAAACCAGTAACTGAGACCGTTTAAGTACATATATCTGTGCGTTTTGTGCACGCAACAGCATTTAAGGCCGATGTGTAAAGTGCAAAAGTACAAAGTAGACTTCAGTTCACAGTTGAAGCGTGACAGACAGTGCGGGCAGACAGTGTGTCGAGGATGACTTGTGGGAAAAAGCGCTCACACTTTCTGGCGTGTACAGTGCAGGAGGTAATTTCAGTGAGGGAGGAGGTGTTGGTGAGGGAGGACGTGTTGGTGGTCTGCATTGTGTTGTCTGAGATGTGCACTCCCAGAAGCCTGGTCTTCTTACCCGTCCACATTCAGAGACGGCTCTTTTACACCACGCCATGCCGTCAGCTGAACGACCTCGCGCCTGTGCGCTGACTCGTCGTCGCGGCCGATGAGGCTCACCACAGTTGTGTTATCAGCGAACTTGATGATGTGGTTTGAGCCAAGCACAACAGTGCAGTTGCGGGTGAGTAGTGTGAATGGTTATGGACTGAGGAGTTTCTCTTCTCAGCCTGATGGTGCTGGAGATGCTGTTGCTGATACAGACGAACTGAGGCCTCTCTGACAGAGCAGAATATTTCACTCGTAGTTGATGCGCATCGTGCAGTTCAGAAGAAAAACAAAACATAACGAGGCGAAACGCCGAAGAAATACAGTTTCATTAAAGTATTTCCTTCAGGGGTGCCGCTAAAGATTTTGGGCTCCGTGGAAGCATATCATATGGATTTTGTGAAATTTCCACAACACCAGAGGGCGCAATTGTCCATGCAGGCAGTAGTACAAGGGTGTCAAACTCCAGTCCTGGGGAGGCACCGATCCGATTAAGTGTGTGGGGAGGGGGGGATAAAGCCCATCCCTTTGTCTGTTTGCCTGTTAGAAACGCCATGTAAAAATATTGATATAATTTGGGGTTTTAATAATAAAGTTTTATCAGTTTTAATTGCATTTCATGTCATTTTTTGTGATTGTTCATCAATGCATTCCTAATGATTCTTCAAAAGAACCCAACGACCCCGTTCTGCGGTCCATAGGCGCTTTCACACTGCTGGAACCTGTGAACTTTTGTCACGCTCATAAAGCAGGATCCCATCCCGCTTGTAGTTCCTCGGAGGCATTTCCTGAACCATTTTTCAGTGCCTGCCCCAGACTTGGTACTCGGTACTTCATTCGAACACGATTTACTGCACACAGCTTGCTGACCACAAGTATCGGCGATAAAACTCCTAAGTTATGCGGAAGTGCGGGGAAAATGGATCTAACCAGCGGACCAAAAAAAAAAAGATGTAATTATTTCTGTACATTTCATGCATTGATAAATACATTTCGTTCACCGGGGCTAAGTTCCGAAGCTTTGGTGTGAAATCGCATTATGATTTAAAGTGCTGTATAGTACATGGATGACGAGCACTATAAATTCGTATACCATTTCGCACCACAAGATGGCGACTCCGTTTAAGACTTGCCAGTTTTATTTAAAGGCGTTGTGACAATTTGATTTCTGCTATAGGATCAATGCGTATTTCTGATTAAATCTCTTAATAAATATTTACTGGTTTTAAAAAGGGGTTCCAAGTCAATTCAAAGTCATATTTCCAACAGTGTTTAACATATGGTACGATATGCATACCCATTGTAAAGATAAAATGGAATAGGTTATCAGACACACAGCACATAGCTTCATAGAATGTACAAGACAGGGTTAGACAGCAGGTCAGCCAGCATCTGTGAATGCGCAAGGCCCCAGTGGTGATAGAATTTCTCCTTTGTGCTGCACAGGCAATCAAAACAACTAGTACAACCTAAAGATTTGCATAATTATCCGTTCATATAAGTAGATTAAATTTATATAACTAGATTACTGAACCAACTTAATCCAAATTAATCAATCGATGCTAGAGCTATGTTTTCTGTAATCTGAACCTGTACCAATTTGCACTCTGGGAGGGTTTATTTACAGTTACCCGCTACCAGTGAAAGAGATGTCGCTAAGAGAATGCCGACAGAGGGCGTACAGTGAGTTTCTGCGATAGAGGCAGACATGTGTGAGGCAGAGTTACTGGCCTAGTCACCGAGACACATAACCGACAGAGAAGCAGTATTGCAAAACCACAAGGCACGCTTTGCATTGCTGCTGTTCAAACGAGCGTAGAATAAAAGCAGCGATCAGTGTCATTTCAGTGATAAAACGCTTGAATATTCTTTAAAGGACATTACATTTGCTTTGGACCAAAACCCCTTGTAGCTTGTTCCCCTTCCCGTCATCAAGTATACATCGTGGGATTTAATCTAAGACCATCGCGCTGTGGTTTAGGGAACATGGACAGATTATTTTGTTTACACGTTTACCCCATGTCACCTGCTTCGCGGCCACTCTGTTTTTTTTGCACAGTCCGGCACACAGTTCGGTAAATTAAAAGGATATGCAGTGTGTGTTTGTACGCGATGATATGTACCGTGCCATAGACTGGCCTTCTGACCAGGATGTTCCCCCGCCTCGCGACCGAATCCTAAGCTGGTGTCACCTGCGTGGGAGCAGGTTGTTCCAGTAATGCATCCCCAGTAATGAGCCCGCTCGATTTAAAATGACCAAATTCGCCAGAAAAAAAAACTTCAAAAAAAAGCAGCGTAACCATCGTGAACCTTACCAGGGGAGTCCCACTCCCTCGCCATGCCGGTAATTAGCAGCGAGGGCTGCAGCCCCGATTCAGATCGTCCATAAAGCCGACGGCACAATAAGGTCGGAACAAAGATTTCCGTTTAATCCACTTCTATCCTGTGTCACAGTTTGAAACGTTCCTGGTTTATGTCTGTCTTGGCAAACATACATAAAAAATTAGCATGTACTGTAGTTTACGGTCCGGGCACGTTTTCTGCAACTAATTTGTGTCGGGGGAGGTTGGGGGTGCCGTAATAAAATAATGGCCAAAATCGGAGGAAGCTGGACCCAGCCTCTGTCTTTTTATGGCTTTGAACTCTTTCATTTTGCTGAAACCGTTTCTTGCTACTGATCATCCATCCATAAATTTGCAGAGAGGAAGTGCTGTTCAGTGTTAGCTACACGTCTCCGCATTACAGGTGGGCGGCAGGGCGACTTTCTGCGCCGATCCCTGCCCGAGAAAGGCGCCCTGGACTGACATTAGTGTTTTAAGTAGCTTGTTTCTACCCTACAATTGTCCATCTTCCCGATAATGCTACGGGACACCGCCTTTGTTTTCTGTCACTGTTCCCCAGCTGGGATTTTAATCGTGCCCAGCTAAGTGAACGAAACGATAATAACGACTTTAATGTGTTGTTATAAATCTCAGTTTATGCCCTATACTTTATTTCGTCAATGAAAACGCACGTCCGTTTTTACGTTATGAGAATTTAATTTATTTCAGGAATGGCAAGGCTCTGACCTGAAGACTGACTTTTGCTTACAGAAACTTTGGTTTCATGGCTGGTGGTGCGATTAAATTACAGAATAAAAAGCGCCCCCCCCCCTTTCAAAATGATACTCCCCTTAATAATCATCGTGATCTCAGCTTTTTCTACTCACCTTTATTGCTTATGGATTGATTGGTGTGCTGGGATCCAGGAACTTGTTAAATTGTTAAAACTAATTAAATAACTACAAAGTGTTCAATACGAATCCTTTGAGTAAATATCCGTTTATGCAGGTGGGGCAAAACATTATTCCACCATCGATAGAAGCGGCCATTTAAGCGGGGCATTTTACACAGTAATTAACTTTCACCACCTGCCATGCATTTTCAAAATGGTATGTTTCCAAAATGAGAGTTTTTGTATGGTTTGTGACCCTGACAGGGTAAGCAGATGGATGGATGGATGGATGGATGGAATGTAGGCCCAACTTTACATTTCTGTGTAATTATCCTGCTGCCCTGTTGGTACTCTTATCTTGGAAGTTTTCTCAAGGAAATGATGTAGGCTGAAGACAAATAAAAGTATCATGCCCAAAACATTTTTTTTTAAACTCTTTTTTTGGTCTCTCATTTGGTTAATACAAATTTGTATTTTTATTTTGCACACAGTAAAAAGTCATGAGGGAACCCAAGAAACGTTGCGTTTCATCAGTGTGTTTCGTCGTTTCTGACACCGAAGTCAATAGCTGGCCTCCCAGTTAAGTAAGTTGGAAAACGTATATGCAGTACAGGGCGAAAGTACTTCGAAAGTGGCACCATGACTTCCTGGACATAAACCTTTAAAGTAAAACTTGATGGTATGCGGCCGGCTCTGGTCCTGAGATACCTTTCTGAAGGCCTCGTCTTGGAGGCAGCCTGAATGGACGAGTGCTTTTTGCAGGCCCCCCCCGCCGGCCAGGCCCCCGGCTGCCAGCTCTCTGCTTTCTGTCTCTGACACAGCGCCCGCCGGCTTCAGCTAGGATGCCCTAATCATTGCGGCCTGACATCTGGTGACTCCTTAACGGGACTAAATGAATGCGCCAGTTGACGTGATAGCCAGCATCTCCCCCCCCACACACACACACACCTCCCCTACTGTCCCCCCTCCCCTCAGGGGAGATGAGCAGCATCCCTTCTTCAGCTTCCTGAGCCAGGGCTCCTAAATGATACGTAGAGTCGTGTGGGGTGAGCAGCCTCCCCCGCCGTCTGTCTTTCTACGTGTCTCGAGTCGTCGCCACTTGCCTTCCTGACGGTTTCCCCCCCATCACTGATCTCCATCTCCCCACAGCTGATGCCCCCTGGAAGAAGCTTGAGACCTGATGAAACTCTGCAGCAGTACAGTACTAGTCAGACGTCTGAATACCCTTTGCTCTAAGCTACCTTGTTCCCTTTTACATCGGATACGGCATTTTTCTTGTAAACAACTGACATTACAATATACGAGAGAAATTATAAGGAGTACCAAAGCAGTGTTCTCTCTATCTCCATAACACTCACAAGGGCGGAGCCCAACAGCAAAATCACTCTACTGAGTCGGGGATTTGAACCAGCAAACTTCCGTTTACAGCATCCCAACCTGCTGAGCTATACACCAACCTTGCCCCCCCCCCATTACAGGTTCAGTGGGATTTAAGTATGGAGACAAGTCAGGCCAGGTCAATAGTTTGAAATACCATTCACTTTTCTTCACTGCCTGGCCTATATGGTCTTCACCTCTGCTAGTTTCTTTGAAATATTTAATGGTCTTGGTCACTGCAGTTATAGACCCCTGCAAAGCTGTTGCTGTTTACCCAACAGACCCAGGAAAAGGTCTGTAGGAGAACTGTTCTGTTATCCACCAAGAGGTACGAGATCCACTGATCCAAGGTGACGGGAGACACCATGGTGTTAGAACTGCGACGGTAACCTCTAGTGTCAATGTTTCGGTGAGTTGGGTTCGACTGCGCAGCCCACCCCTGAGAACCGAACAGGGTCTCCCGGGGAGAAACCTTTGGAGGGCAGCCAATCAGACTTCAGCATCAGCCAATCAGACTTCAACATCAGCATCAGCCAATCAGACTTCGACATCGGCCTCGTCCGACTGTACAGATGCGAGACGGAGAGAACAATGCGAGTGTGTGCTGAGCGCAGGGTGGCCAATCAGATCCCTCGGCTGATATCCCGGCCGTTTGTGCTGCGACACGCTAAGGGAGAAGCGGCTGGAGGGAAGCGGCGCGAATCGCGGCTCGATCCAGACGCAGCCTCTGATCTCTCCGACGCGACTCGGTTTGTGAAAACACGAGGCCTCGGTGCTTGCTTCTGAAGCGGCAGGGTAAGATCCCCGCCCACTTTCCCGTCTGTGCAGAAAGGGGGGGGGTTACTCCTTATCAAAAGATCCCTTCTCCGACACGCTTAGGTGACAATCGCAGCACCCCGCCTTGTGTTAGGTCTTTTGTCGTAGGATCACAAAAAGTTCAAGAGCCACACACTGTGAAAAGCCTTCGTTTACGAAACGGGGATGCAAAATATTCACACGAGTTACTATTTCATCTAAGATATTTATAAAATAAAATACTTGGATATCGGGTGGCGTGGAGGCTGATTGAGGGCCGTGGTCTGTGTGTGCGCTCTGCATGTTCTCGCCCCGTTGAGCAGTCGTCTGGAAATTCCAAAATCCAAAATGTGGTTATGAAAACTGACATCTGTAAATTGCCCACAGGGAGTGATTGTCTGTGTCCTGCAACGCACTGGAACCTCATCCAGGCTGCCGGCATCCTGCGCCGGATCCAGGGTTGGGCTCCAGACAAAACTGCAGGGCAGTGTTTCCCAACCCGGTCCCCGGGGACCTACAGCCGGTCCGTGTTTTTGCTCCCTCCCAGCTCCCGGATCCCCGAGGACTTGATTGGGAAACACTGTTGTCATGGATAAATGCTTAGAAGATGGATGAATTAAAATACCGAGATATTAACCTAGAGCTTCGGGTCAACTGTACAGTTCAAGAATCCCCCTAAACTATTTTTCCAGCCAAGTTGCTCATCCAGGAAAACAGGCAGCAAGAATGTCAAAGTGCTGACTAACAGGTAACTGAAGACCTGCAGCAGAGGAAAAGGGACATTGACCAGGGTTTTTATTAGACCTGAGGTATTTATATACTTTTATACAAATACGAATCCAGTTCTCCTGTACTGGTTGCAGTGAACCCAGCACCAGTGACATTAATGGCCCCTGCTTCATCTCACTGTCCACCCACAAGACACCCAAATGTGACCATGCTTACTGGCTGTAGCAAACAGTTTGACAGTCATACCCAGGGTGGAACAGTGACAGGAACCATGAGACACGGGGACAGAACAGTGCAGGCATGGCAATGGGTTTCATAGAAGAGGGGAGAGGAATGAAAATGGCTTCAGCACCGGGGAAACACAGAAGGGGAAAAACAACAGGAATCTTAGGCACTGCAGAGTCACTGCGCGATACGGTGGAGAGAAAACAAAGAAAACCAAAATTCTGTAGAAAATCAGACAAAGGCAAAGTGAATGAATGCATCACATGACTTCATATCTTAGGATGTCGTGCCTCCATGCAGAGTCGGGTAATTCATGTCAAGAGAGTAGAAGTCCAGACTGGGATTTTGTTCCAACCAACCAGATTAGCATAAAGCAGGGGTGGGCAGTCTTATCCGCAAAGGGCCGGGGTGTGTGCGGGTTTTTGCTGCAACCCCCTAATTAGAGTCCTCACACCTGGGTTTGAACAGCTGACCTACAGGTTACCCCAAAAACCTGCATACGCACCGGCCCTTTAAGGATAAGATTGGCCACCGCAGGCATAAAGAGTCACAGAGTCACTCAGCTGGTTGGTTGAAACAAAATCCTGGTTTGGACTTTTACAATCTGGACTTGAATTACCCAATTCTGCCTCCGTGTTGCAGCCCACAAATGATGTGATTTTGTTAGTTATTAAATAAGACTCAGTGACAAGGTTGATGTACGACTCCTTCCTGAAATGACCACGGGATGTACAAACAGCCCAACACGCTATATGGTACATGTTATCAGAAATGAGGGCATTCATCACGAAGTCAGACAGCAGGCCATACATCACCGGACAAGGCTGAAGGAGAAGTTCTGATGGTTTTTCACTCATGACAGAATGATGCTGCTTACTGATCAAGTTCAGTGACGATTCAGTGTATGTTTTTAGAAAATGCTAGTTTCCACCTGGAAAAAAATAGATTGTAAGACTGTAACGTCACTCTGTGTTGTACCGATCCTCACGGCCCTTGACTGCTTCAAACAGACAGGCACTCCCTCTGCCTTGCTTCGCAGTCCGGCGATGTCTCCACTGATGAACGCTAAACAGCTTGACCTGGATGACGGACGGGCGTCAGCGGAGGGTAAGTTCAGACGTGCAGCGGTGACCCTCAGGCGGGTTGCAGCTCATCGGTTTCGTTTGTGCTGATTTGTTCGGCTTGAAGTTTCACATCAGACACCAACAGACGGCGCTAGGAGCTGTCGAGGGTCGTTCTCGTTCTGAAAGTGAAACTTTAGAAGGAGCCCCGCGGTTTCTTCCGCCGGGTCTGAATTTCCTAAAATAATCCAACTTTGCATTCTTGTTTTCTTTAGCCTACCAGTCCTGAGTAAAATCCCCTAATTACTCCAGCAGTAGGTGGTGTTCCTTCTCCGGCACGCCCGTCTGCCAACTCGTTCTCCTGCCAGACGGGCTGGGCCCGTTCCCCGCCTTTGATCTCCGTTCAGACGTCACAGACATCCTCCTTAGTGCTTAATCGATAGCGCCGGCTGCTGGATAACCATCTTAACCCTGACATGTCGCCGTGTTTCCTCTGCGCCTCATGCGCCGTCGACGGACAGTGAAAAGCCCGTCACGCAAGTGGGCCGGCGGACGGCTTTTTTCTGTTATTTTCCCCCCCCTCCCGTCTTTTGTGTCGGAGACGCACATATCATGTGCTGAACTGCAGATCAAGCTGTCTGCTTGGCTGAATGATACAACATTAAGGGAGAGAACAGGCAGAAATGTCCTGAAAATGCTAAACGGCGTGTGATGCAGAGGCTGAAGAGATGAATTCGATGAGAATAGCAATGGAAAAAATTCCTGGTATATAAAATAGTTTTACCGTTAAAATTGCTCAAAAATGTTCAGTTCTTGCGGTTTTCCCCTTTAAAACCTTCTATAAATCACCCGGCCAGTGCAGAAACACCAGCATGGGTTGTGACTGACTGACTTGAGCACTGCAATTTACCCAGAATTCCTCAGGAAACATTCCAGTGAGCAGCTGACCAGGCCAGGGGAACGGAGCAGTGGTCACTAGCCTGCTCTAAGAGAAGCCAGGATTGCTTATCCAAAGGTGTCGTCATCGGAAACAAAATCACATCTATCTGCTTTACATGCTAAATATTTTCCGATTCGGCTCCTTTTCAAATCCCAACTGCAAAGAGACAAAGAATCAAATACTAAAGGAAATGGCTCCTTGTTTGCTTCATTTATCCTTGTGTTTTACACTGGTGAATTTACAACAACATGGGTGATTTAAGGCAATTAAATCCAATTAATGCTGGAACAATGACCAAACTATATATTTTGCCCCTCATGATACCAAGGAACTGGTCCTTACAGTGAGGTATTAGACAATCACCCAGTGCAGCCGTTTCCTGGCCAGTGGTGCCTTCATACGCTGACACTGCGTTCAGTGCAGGTCGCCTTGGCCTCCCTTCTCGCCCCCGCCGGCGCCTGCATTGTCATCCTCCGTCATTCTCGGAGGACCGGACAGCGCTCCTCCGATTAAGCCAGCTTTGTTCTGTGTACGGGCAGCGTAAACACTAACCAAGGGGCTCTCCAGAAGCTGAGAGAGCCATCAAAAGCCCATACGGCATGAGATCCAAAAGAGCTATTCCGAGTTAAAAGGTTCATTGACAAGCAGTCTCACTGGGTGCTTTTAAATTAGTAACACCTTTGTAATAAAATAAAACACCAAGCATTCGTGTTTAGTGTCTCTTTCTGACGAATGACTACAATCGCAATTAATAACAAAATGGTGAGAACAGAACTGAATGAGTCAGTCAAAAAAATATGACGCGTGTGGTTCATCCGAAGAAGGTCATCAGTAGGATAGAAAACCTGCTGGACAGTAGCTCTCCAGGACCAGAGCTGGAGACCCCTGTTCTAGTAGGTGCACCAGCTTTGTAGTTACCTGTTGGCTATACTCAAGCAAGGCCTTCGAAAACCTCTTCCCGAGCGCCGTACGAATGGCCGACCTTCTACTGTGACTCCAAGCTTCATTCTCCTCCATGTCTCGGAGGAGTGCAAGATGGGAGCTGCAAAGACGAAAGAATTCCTGTGTGCTTGTACAACCGGTGGATAAAGTATCATAATTATCATCATAACCTTCCTGCATGCGGTAAGAATAAACAATTCTAAGGTTCTATAAACAGATAAATGAAAAGGTTTTATGAAATAGAGCCTTATTTGCACAGGGCTGTCTGCCAAAAGAACCAGTGCCAATAGGAACCAGCAGCCTGACATGCTGTCATTTTAATTACGGATCATCCAGTATGAACAGGCCAAGTCGTCAGCCAGGGCATCAGATGTCTTAATCCAGGGTTCTTGCCAATCTAGAACTGCACAAAGATAGAAAATCACTAGTTTTCCCCCTACACATCTAGCTGTGCTTTTGGGCCAACATCCCTCAGAGCAATTCCGCTATAGGCCTGTCATGTTGGCATAATACTGTGGCAGCGTGTGATCTTGTTGTGGTTCTGCGGAAAATTGCTAGAATAATTTCCTATTCGCTGCTCCTACACGCTTAATTCAAATTCGTAACCTTTTTGATTTATCTTTGCCATGCGATAGTATGTGAAAATGAGTGATCACACACACCGATTCTCCACACCGTACAGCAGTAGTCTTGGGTGCTGAGACTTCAGAGTCGAGTCTTTATGCTTCTTTCTACCCCATGATTTACTGTCTGGATAGTGAAACAAGACCATAAACCAGATTCTGACCCCTGTAAAGAAGAGTCAATGTAGACAGATTAATCAGCCTATAAAATTATGCTTGGTAGCAATAAAATCAGAATAAAGACCGGTAATCAACATTCAGGGTGATGTTTTCAGTCCTCCACGTTGAGATTACGGTGAGAAATTGTTCAGCGATGTTACTCTAAGTGGTGTTAAACATGCACTTGTATCCTGCTTTTGTGTCTTTGAGCTATAGCTAATGAGCTTGAACCGGGTCTGTTTAGGCAGCACTGGGGCTCAGCCAGAGTTTGAAGTCAGGATGTTCTCCCGACGTCATGTGAGATCCCTCCAGGTTCCCAGTTTCCTTTCTCAGCCGATTTGGATTCTCGTACTTCTCGTACTTGTGTGAGCGCCTGTTTGCCCAACGTAGTAGTGGTCTTGAAGTGGTCTCCTTCTCGTA
>JAABNY020000082.1:12046661-12062614 GCA_015164015.2 Brevimyrus niger
CTGCATTCTCCTCGCTAGCAGGAACTCTGCATTCTCCTCGCTAGCAGGAACTCTGCATTCTCCTCGCTAGCAGGAACTCTGCATTCTCCTCGCTAGCAGGAACTCTGCATTCTCCTCGCTAGCAGGAACCCTGCATTCTCCTCGCTAGCAGGAACCCTGCATTCTCCTCGCTCACAGGAACTCTGCATTCACCTCGCTCACAGGAACTCTGCATGACCTCGCTAAAACTGACAGCAGACGGCCTCACTAATGCTAACAGCGACTCTGGATGACCCGGCTAACACTATCACTGGGTGAGCTTACGAACGCTAATACCAGCGGCCTGCTAACGCTAACACGCTTGCAAGCGCAGACTGCCCCCGTTCACCTGCCCGGACTGTAACAGTAAAAGAGGAGCAGACACTGGGCATCCAGGAAGACCGTCACCTGTCCTCTGTGACCGGCGTCCTGCAGCCTGGGCGTAGAGCAGCCGGCCCTGCGTCCTCTCCCCCTCCCGCCGAGCCGGCCACGTGTCCACGTCGTTGCCTGGAGAAACAGAGCGGCTGCGGCCTCCTCCGAAAGCTCTGTGGGGGGAAGGGGCGGGGTCAAATGAAGGCGTAAGGGGGGCACGGCGTGCTACAGAGGGCAGTGAAGACCATTTAACGAGACTGGGAAAATACAGAATAAAAATACTTTAACTGAAACTTTAACACCCCCCCTCCAAAAATCTTATGTGGAGTAAGGAGGTGGGGGATGGATCCATATCATAAAAAAAGTCTTTTTCCATTTTTTTGTTCCAAACATAAACAAATCCTTTCTGCACACCGTGGAACCCCCGAACCACCAATTACTCCCTCCGCGCTGAGTGTCAAGATTAATTTCACCGCGCTCCATAACAGCATGGTTTCGGACGACATCTTCAATCAGTGAGAAAGGGAGCTCTCCTCCACTGGAAATAAGCTGTCACATAAGGTCACCAAATGTCGACACAATGGAAATTGCATTTGTAACTTTAGCTGAAATGTCAATTGGCTTGTTAAATGTTTTTTCCCCCCCCCCGTTAGCCCTTATACGATTCGAGATGCAGGAGATGTTCTGGAGTTTTCTTTCACAAGTGTCCAGACAGTTCCTTCTGTTTTGAAACAAACTAGCATTAACACTTTCTTTCTCTACTTATGGTTGAAAGACAGAAATGCAATACTTTAAAACGGCTCTGTATTACACAAATCAGAACTAGTGTATCCACGGATCATGAGTCACTCAGTACATCAAAAGAATACGTTATACACTTGCAATAGATATTATTTTGCACTTTTATTATACATAACATAACCATAACTTACCTTTACCCAGACAGCATTACTCATTAGTCATTTCTAATTTCTGTCCAGTTTCCTAACATAGCAGAACACAAACTCTCACATATAACAAATTGTAGCACAAAGATGATGTTATTTCTCGCGGTGAGTTGGTGTACCTAAGGTTTCCGGAATGTTCCTCCGTTTGTCTGGCACGGATGAGAGAGGAACTGCGGAAGGGTCTTTTCGCTCCGTCTTGAAGCGAAGCCGATGGGACTCCTGGTCTTCCTCTTCATCCTCCTCCTCCGACGGCTCCAGCTCCTTCCTGAGCTCCTCTATCCACGGTTCATTCTGCCACAGAACAATGCAGTTTGAAAGCAGTTCAAGTGCGAGAAACACTCACATCGTCCACTATTTACTGGCCATTACAGACTAGAGACATTTACTTATTTCCGTTATCTTTATTCACTAACCCCAATGACTCCGTTCAGGAGGTTGGAAGGTGGATGGAGGGATTATTTACTTATAGGAGATATTGAAGCTATTTACTTAGTTCACCCCAAAATCAAAATAATAATAAAAAAAGAAAATCCCAGGTAGGCTGTAGTGCTTTTTATTCATCTAGATCGTTAGGGGAGTTGCCTAGTTTTACATATATTTGGTCGCAGAAATGTCAGTCCTCTCTGGGATTTAATGGGACTGACCGGCGTTCTCTCTGTGGCGATTAAAGCACCTTTTAAGCTGGTTAAGTGCTTCACTGAAGGACACAGCAGCAAGAACGCTGCCGTCAGACCCGAACGAGAAGCCAGTTCGGGAAGGCATACTTCACTTCTCCAGACACACCTCTTCCTCCTCGCTAACCGCTTCTGAAGTCTCCCCTCTGTCAGCCTCATCCTCGACACTCTCCTCGACCTCGACGGCTACTGGCGGACTCCCGATAGCTCCAGGAAAACCATCGTCCACCTGGGGACCCAAAAATGAAGAAGGGTTGCCAAATGGCTTTCGAGTTGAACAGTGACAAGCATTTCAGAAAGCAAATGAAATCGAAGGGCAATTATCATCAAACTATTTACATTCAGAAGATGATTCAAGACAAAGGGCACATAAAGTAACTGGCAAAAAAAGCTTCTAAAAGAACAACACCAGTATTTACTTTAAGTCAAAGTTTATAGGTTCAAACTCTGATGTTCTGCCCATTCATAAAGCCACCTTAAGAACATCTAGCTGTGTCAAAGGGCATAAGAACTTTCACTTTCTCTAAAGCCATCAAGACGCATTGCAAAAACATTTGGAAAAGCTTCAACGCTCTTTATTCTCAGTGAAGAATAAAGATTTCACATTACGAAGAGCAATCCGGTGGCCCACATGACAGAGGGGTAATACACCCATTTAATCAGTATCAACTTAAAGACAAAGACATGACACGGCACATCGATCCCGTGGGAAAACAGGGCTAAATCCCCCTAAAAGGTTCCATTCGGCAGACCTAACCATCAGCAAACGAGAGTGGGAAAGCCCTGGAATCTGGCAGCAGCATCCCACCTCGCCCTGTAACTGGAAACGCAAATAGGAATGCAGTTCCAGGAATTACGCTTATGTGCCATAGCACGGCACTGACAGTAAGGCGGCGATAACAAGAAGGAAAACCACAATTTGGCCAAATAATAAGGTCACAGAGAGCACAGCAGTCACCCTTCTGGCACCTATAGGTCAATCCCTTTCTTCAGTTTCCTACAAGGTCAATAACACAAAAGACAAAAAATAAAGGAATAAACAGACAAGAAGGATCAATCCCGTCCACCGCATTGAAACCCTACAGGTATGTTTTAAAAGGTCAATAATGTTCTCTGAGCAGCAGATTATCAGATCCCTCTGTGAAACCCTCAGAACGAGCATCCCATCAGCCACCTCTGCCAACTGGCAGCGCGTCCCCACCACACAAAGCACCCCCACAAGGTCACAGCACTGCACGGACAGAGAATTACCTACCGCCAAACAAGCTGTCAACACGAACTTTGTCAGGAAACAGATAAACATGCTGGCAGACAGAGATAATGGATCTAATTCCCCTGCCCCTCCCCCAGCTCCCCGGGGACAGAAATAGATTTGAAATCCATCCCAAACCAAAGCAGGGGGTGGTGGGGGGGGGCACGCATTATCTCTGGCTATACAATGGAGAGGACGTACTTGAAATTCATTGTCCAACGAGCCACCAATTCCGATGTCCACCACATCCTCAGCGCTGACCCCCCCATCAGCAGGGGTGCCGGTCCGGTCGTCCACCCCGACGACAC
The DNA here is from genome assembly GCA_015164015.2 of Brevimyrus niger. Taxonomy (NCBI): domain Eukaryota; kingdom Metazoa; phylum Chordata; class Actinopteri; order Osteoglossiformes; family Mormyridae; genus Brevimyrus; species Brevimyrus niger. Next base: position 12,050,233 of record JAABNY020000082.1, read on the forward strand.
TCAGGCCCTCATGGCCCCCGGGTCGTCCTGCTTCGGTCGAGGTCTGCGAGCTGGGGTCAAATGTCGAGTCCTGGCCGGCGGTGACACCGGGACTACGGGGCGACACAAAACCGCAAGCAGACGCACAAAACACTGTCATACAGAAGCACTGGAACATCCCAAGGAAGCGGAGCCGGCTGGCAAAGGCCCAGCCTTCTATCCATAATGGTTATGCAGTTAAAGCCCTGGAGATCCCTGACTGCTGACAACTGGTTACTGCACCTTTTATCTGTCAGAGGAGCCAAAATCAGGACAAATCCACCCTTTGCCAGCTTAATAGCGGCGATTCTTTCGAAACCCAAGGTTACGAGATTGCGAGTTGCCATCACTGGGATCCGGGCGAGATAATTCTCAGCCACCCTGTTACGGATGGCAGTGGGGGAAACCCAGCAGCCCTTGAGGGGCGACGGGCCTGGCGCTGGGAGCCGAACCCCTCACCTCGGCCCCTCGTCGTCACTGTGTAGAAGGTCATCGTCCAGCTCTTCCTCCTGCATGTCACAGAGGCTCTATGGAAAGAGCATCAACCTGTGAGAAACGTCGCATGCCGGACCAGCCGCAGAACCGCTGCAGAATGACAGCTTCCCATCTGTACCCTATATAAAAGACACACTCAGTACGCCGAACTCAAAGTCAACACACCCGCGTACATTCAAATGACGGTTTATGTACCGCCGTGACAACACGGTCTCCAGGCAACCACAGACGTGGCATCCCATAATGCTCCGACTTCTGTGTGTCTTAAGGCTTCCCGATGGCACCTTCATTGTTGAGACGACTGATGTGTGGCTCAATTCATTAGGCGTTAATTACCAGAGCTGCATATATGTAATTGAAATTGTTTTCAGTAAATTGAAAGCGATATGAATATAATTGCGATTTCCTTCATTTCCGTAATGTTGTGAGAGGGTTAGGCCTGGGTAGGTAATGCAGTCATTATTAAAGGAGAGGACACATGCCTGGAGTGTGAAGGCCTGGGCAATTCCTACCACAGCATTTCTTCCTACAGGAAGCGAGTACGGAACACGCTACATACAGCCCTCCTCGCGTTAAGTGTAGCTGGCCGCGTGTACCGTGTTGATTACACGCCAGTGTCCATGTGGCAGCGAAGAGGTTAACGGCGCGTTTGTCACGCAGAACCCGGCGGGTTCCGTCTACACGGCTCGTCACTGGCCAAGGGGGAACCGCCGGCAATCTCCTGGCACCTGAATCGGGGCCGATTCCCCCGTGGAGGAACAACCTGTCACGGGTTTGCAGACGGGAGCCCCCCACCCCTACGCGTCTCGCGTCTACCACCCTGACCCTGGGCGGGCCCACGCAAGAGAAAGGAAGGAGGGGGGAAAGAAAAAAAAAAAAACGCAAACGGCGGGTAGCGAACGGAAACGACGCGGCGGTAATGCTGAGCTGTCGCCGAGCCGCGGGACGCCAACGGGCCCCTCGACTGACCCGCGCGCCTCTCTGCTGGAACCGGCAAGACCAGCGGTCTTTCTGTCCGCCCACCTGGCTGTTTAATTAGGCCGAGACGCCCGGCCGGCCAAAAATAGGCAGGAGCCACGGTGCGGCGCGGCACGGCCCCCGTGACCTGCATCGGACCCGACACCCTCCCTCGTCACCCTCGTCTGACATTTCGGATCCCAGCGACCCGGCGGTATCGTAAGACCAGGGCTGGCGGGCGCGTGGGCTTTCCGGGAGCAGGATGGAAGACCTGCAGACACACTCCCGCCGGCAGGTAAACGGCTACCTCACCTGTTTGGGTGCAAGCCATTCATCTTCAAAGAAGTCACCCTCCAGCTCACTCTGAGGGACAATTAAACTAGGGAAGTATTTATATAGATGTTAGGACAATCTGCCATTGCAAAGGGAGTCATAATATTTTAGGTCCTATGTTAAAAAAGCATAAATAAAAAAAGAATTAACATAAACAGAGGTCACCAATGAAATTAATAAATGTTGAATAATTTAAGTATAAATATTTATATTTACAAATAGATGCAATGCACATGCTACACATTAAACGTTTTTATTCACAGACAAGATGTCTGTTCAAGTCAATCAATGTAAATCATTTTATACGTTTTTTTATCTCCTAAAATGATATACCTTTGAGCCAGCAGCAACAAAACTGAGCAAATTACACCCGGACAAATGCCTGAAAACTCGCCCTCTCATTTCACGACTTGCTACGGGATGCAAATCAACCAAAAAAATAATTATTTCTCAATCAAACTTGTGCCAAGAACCCTCACTTAATGGAGGCCGGCAATTAAGCTAAGCTAACACTGCTAATTGACGCTCTTAAACAGAATGGACAAGTGTCAGAGGTTAATCCACGCAGCCAGCGGGAAAATTTAACACGCCAGTGAAGGAGATTAAGGTCTCCGTCACGCTTCCCCCTGGCACAGAGCTGCGAGTCATACCTGCCCGAATTGTCATCGTCCCTCATGCATTCACACCACCTCGTGCCCCCTGGCTCGTCACACTCGTCAAAGTCATCGCCTGGGAGACAAGGGGGGGGCGGGGGGCGGCGGCCATGTCAGTTGCCTGTTCGCTAAATTGTGATGTCACACAAAGAAGGTGATGGAATGCAGTCGTCGATATGGTTGTAGGAATGTCCATGATCCACAGATGGATGTGGGGCGACACTGGCCTCTCAACTCACACCCTTAGTCCCACAGGGTCTGCAAAAAGCTCTATATCAATCCAAAAACCGAGGTAAAAAAAATACAAATAAAATAAATCAAAATGTTTTCAATGGCTGGGTTTATACTGAAGCTTCCATTTCCGGGTACCTGAAGAGTTCCCGGCCATTCATTTCTCCTCATTATCATATAGTTGCTAACTGTCCATCCTATTTATCCCTGTGTTATACAATACAGCAAGTCTTCAATACACAGCAGCAGAGCCGCTACACATCTTCTGATAAGAACATGCTAATACTGTTATTTGCTATTCACAAATTCATTAAGCTGCGGTCCTCCAGGAATTAAGCTTTACGGAAAGAGGACAGAAGCCACCCAGGGCTGATTTCCTGTAGGTGTCAAAGCTCCCAGTTATATGTCAGATATCTGATGAGATACAGCATTATCATGAGAATAACACCTCTGTGAAATGGCAAGAAAAGGGCCACATGGAACAAATATACAAATACATTACATGGACAGAATGTCGTGATTTCAAAGGAATATATGCAACATTTTTGTACAATGGGATGATTTTCTAGTGGTTACACACCAAATGCTTACTTACGTAAGAAAGTACTCTTCAAATACATATTTATTGCATTTTATTGCATCTTCATTGATTTCCAATTTCCCTTCCGTGGCTGATCGCTAGATTTCTAAGTTGCACACCAAGTTTTTATAACCACTACGCCCCCTGCTGTCCTTTTGTCGTCATGTCTGTAAACTGCAGCTGCCGTTAACAAGCAACTTTTACTTACAAAGGGTATTCACGCCGTGACTGGATAGTAACGTCTGGTTTTGCTAAATATCCCCTTAGCTTGCTAGCTTTGCAACACCATGTTAATTAAAGGCGATATAAAAGATCTCGATTTAGACAGAACCCGGGTTCACCTGGAGACACTTAAAAAGGTAAATTCAGTCTTCCTGACAAATCTCGTCTATCGCTAGTCACCAAATAATCCCCAGAGACCAAAAAAAAATGGCGTGACTCAGTTATGAATGCACTATTTAAACCCATTACTGGTCTTTAGAAATAAAAACATTTCAAGTCCCCTTCGGCACCGGGAAAAACTTTAATAACGTCTCTTTAATTATGCAAATACTGTGTTAAACAATAGCGTTGTCTTATAATTTCATAGTTTATATTCAGTGAAATCAGATACCGAAATGCTTTCTCAGGCGGGAAACGTGGCCGCCACGAGAGCTGGAAAAAGAGGGACTATAACTTATCATTTATGAGTACGAACTGAGATACCATACCTCGGGCGCTGCCGGCCATAACTTGTGGTCATAAACTATCGAATTTAACTCAACTTTTATACAATATTTCACAATAGTAAACTTAATAAACCAGCTAGCTGACTGGGCCCCACTGACGCTATACCGTTTGATAAAAACGGCTAAGTAGGAGATTTAAACTCGGGCCAGATAGATCTGAGCATGCGCAGTAAATCCCTCTAAAGGCGCGGCATGCGTCGCGTTTTACATATACCGATGTTTGAAACCTGACTATAAACATGAGTCCACCCATTCATCCATCAACCAATCCATCAGTTTTATATAAAGGTAATTATAGAATGTACAGGGTCTCGATGACTGCTTTATAGACGTTCCCTAGTGAACGAACTGCTTCGCCCTAAAATAATCACACTACAGACTGAGAGGTTAATGGTTCACAGGTGACTTGACATTAGTTGTCAGAAGAGTCGCCAACTTTGGTCAGATTACTGGCGTGAGATTTTCAATTAGACAAGTCTGCAAATGCATTTACATGTATGTTACCGCTGTATTACCTTGTAAATAGTCTGTAGAGTTAGCAGACTACCCTAACGCTTTTGATATAGCTAATTTCAGGTTTATAATGGAATAACGTAAATTTGCATTAAGATTTCTTGCTTGAGAGTCAGTCAGAAAGCGTCAGTGTCGCGCCAGACGCGTGAGAGCAGGCAACCCTGTATCGGGTTAAGCCAGCTTGCAACTATCTCATTACTTGTTTATATTTTCTTTGTAGTTTTCCCATGTGTAATTTTAAAAGTTTTCTTATCATCATAATGTAATCTCCAATAATATCATCTTTTGGAAAGGATGAATTTTAGGTTATAACCCCCTAAAGCCATTGACAGTAACTATTTTTTAATTATAGAAAAAAGAATAAGGATAAACTTTGCATATTACATGATTCTTTGCAGCTGAGTATACAGTGTAGCATGAGGTAAAGATCAAACACATGCACCAGTCCTTCAGCACCAAGTGTCGTCAACATAGACTACAGCAGACACCCAGAAGGGGAGGATAACACAATCTCATCAATATTACGGCTCATTGTGTGGTCAGATGATGAAGAAGAAATGTCAATATCTTTCTCAGATCAATGCTTTAAGGCCAAAGAGATTTGGAAGATTCCAAATTTAATAAAGTGTATAGGGGGACTTTTCTTGAATAAGACAAAAAAAAATAAAAAATCCCAGTTGACTTCCCTATTAGGGCAGTGATCCAATGTTCCCGTGTTTTCATGTGCTCAGATATCTCCGATAAAACCTAGATCAGTTTCCTTTGTGTCCTTGATTTTATAAACCAACATTTTTTTTTTTTATCACAATAGGCAAATAATTACTCAATGGTGTTAAATACCCAACAATACAATGACTTATCAACGACTATTTGTTTTGAAATTGATAACTTGAAAATTTGCACGGTTTGTTAATATGTGGATAGCCTCCCACTTTGTGGCCCAATCTCACTGGAGTTTGAGGCAGACTTATACATAGAGCTACTTGGCTTTCTTCAGACTGGGCCCAACTTAAAATATTTCACAAGAACTAGGTATGGTTTCTATTCCTGCACCTAATAGATTACCTTGGAATGTTTGGTTTCAGAATTATGTCTCTTTATGGGAGTGCTACATAATTAAGTGCTGAGAACTCGTTATTTTACATTTTACGTCATGATACTATTTTTTCTCCTTTCACCCCAAGGACAATAAAAATGTGTATTTAAACTTCAGTGAAAACTTGGCCTTGAAATCTCACATGCAGTTGCAGTGAACTCTCATTTTTTGCAATCTTAAAACACATGAAAAGAAAAAGAAATACTAACTTTAAAGAAGTTAATGACTTGGAATCATAATATACTCACAAGAAACCCTTTACATATCTTGGCCACCTGATCAATGTGTCATGTAGAGTTCTTTTCCGGTGTATCTTGGATATATGTATTCGGTGCCAGAATAAAATAAGATTATATTTCAGCATCACCCTTCTCTTATACTCAGTGATGTAATTTAGAAGGAAGTGGCTTTTAAAAGCAGGATACATGGGTGAATTTCAGGACATTCACACATCAACACACATTATAAGGCAGGGATGGACAGGACAGTCTTATCCAAAAGGGCCGGTGTGTATGCAGGTTTTTGGGATAACTTTTAGGTCAGCTGTTCAAACCCAGGTGTGAGGACTCTTCAACCAATAAGTCCTCTACTAGTAACCTAATTAGGGAGTTGCAGCAAAAGTCTACATACCCAATGGTCCATTCTGGATAAGACTGCATTGCCCACCCCTGTTATAAGGGCTAATCCTGGACAATATGTCTGTTCAATATGATAGGAAACTCAAACCTGTGAACCTTAATAACCACAATGAGGCATCTTGGCTGTGCTCGGTTCCATTTGGTGTTTAAAGTTTTCCAATATTTTTTCCATTTACCATAAAATGCAAGCCAAGCGAGGCACCTGGAATTAAAAACCTACCTTAAACTTAAAAGATTAAAAACTCCTACTATGAATGACTGTATATTTTTTTGTGGTAATTCTGGTTAAGAGATCTTGCTCAGCCATACAAAGGCCATTCTTGAGATCTTCCCAGCCCCAGATCAACTGTGAAACTGGCGATTCTTTAAGCAATGCTGCTGCGATAGATTCACCGTCCTCTGTTAAACACCAGCACACCATGAACATTTTCCACTCATCAAGAAATAGGCATTTCTATGTTGAACATAGTCTAATAATAACATCGATTAAACTGCCTGCAAACAACAGGAGGCTTAGATGCTGAGATACCCCGCAGATCACAATCTCTGCCATTTAGATGCTCAGCAGGAATGGGTCACTGCAGTCAACAGCCTAAATATGGCTTACCTAATGAAAACCTGAACATGCCATTGGGAAGCCTGCAGACCCAGACAGAGGACAGAGCTGTCTAGAGAAATGCTTCCTATACGGCCTGACACCATCCCCCTGTTGGCAAAAACAGTAACTACACGATCAGTCCCAACAAATTCTTCATCTTCATCAGAACACAAACGAAACGGCCGAATTGTGCCTACCTAAAAACTGTAACATTTTATATACTTCAGCTAAACTTTCTAAAATGTTTATATTAGTATATTAGTAGTGGTAAAGTGTTTAAACATGGCTGTTTTATGTAGTTACCAAACGTCAAAACCTCGTTTAACCAATCGCAAATGCGCATCAGTATGCAAAAACGTTATTATCGAGACAGGCTTAGAGTTAAACATAATCTTTGAACAATCGGTTTCAGTTTGCGAGTCAATAAATCGATCTAATCCGTCTCGCCGCACATCCGGATGTTAAGAAGTTATTCCCTCGCTTGTGATTGGACAAAAACTCCGTATTTGTAATTCTATTGGCTGCCTGGCTGTTCATCTTTCTCAGAGCCCTCCTCCTCGTCGATCGTGGCAGCACCACAGACAAGCACGTAAGTGGTCAGTGTCTTTATCTGATACAAAATTTACATTCTTCCTCTAAATGCATTAATAGAGCACAAACGGAAAAAGACACATCACTTTTTCTGAAACTGGAATACAAGCTCAGGGCGTAGTTTGTCGGAGCAAATACATAATCTCTAAACGTAATCCATTTATTACCTACGCTGAAAGTTTCCCACATTCTCACCTTACAGGTTTTCATTTATACTCAGGTAAGGTAGCTGAACTTCTGGGACACCTATTTTAAACTTTAAACATTTAGTCTATTTTGTGTCTGCCTTAACATACGGACAATGCAAAGGAACTTTTCTTAATCGGTAGAAAGAGGATTTAGCTACAGGTATCCGGTGGATTTGCTGTCCACTTCTCATGTATAATTTATCATGGGATGACTCATCGTTTTGTTTACCTGGCAAGATGAATACATAAAATGTGGGCTGCCATATGGTTTCATTAAATAAACAGGCAGATGAGTCTGTTTAGGTTAAGGCGGACTCGTTTATTTATTTTTTTTTTCTTGCTTGATTTTATCAAAATTTTGTATAAACAAGTCGCGGTTCCCGTCACTGATACACAAGGATTAAAGTGGATTGTAGTTTTTTTAAATTAAGTTTTTGTTTTCACCCGCGATAACACTCATTTCTCCTAATAAGTTTTTTTAAAAAAAAAACATCGTGTATTTTGAAATGTCGCTATCAAGTTTCGCAATACTAATGTTAACTGAATGAAAGTTCTGGTAACTGTCCCTGATAAAATGTTTACATCGTGACATTTATATCTGCCCATATTCACGGTTAAGGAAAGCCTTGGGTTGTAAAATGCATTTTGCTGGGATCGGTCTTCAGCCGGTCTTTCGGGTTTCTGACAGACCTGATCCTCACGTCGCTGTTGGTGTAAAAGAGCAGGAAGCGGGACATTTGGATTGTTCTTACCCAAAACAAGAAACAATGCTTGACAATTAATCGTTATGGAAAATCTGCTTACTAAATTACCAAGAAATGGTCATGTTTGTATGGGACTTAACTATAACTGAAATAGTTGTGACGTCAGTCCTTTAGGGACTTTTAGGGGTAAGTCTTGCGTTTGGACGCCGTGGTAAGAAGAACTTTCCTTCGGACATTAAGCAAGCGGGTTGAACTACAAATGAAACAAATTTTTTTGCTTAACTGATTTTATATTTTGGACAACTAATTATGCCAGATTTTATGTGCACAGTCCATCTTTTTATGCAAGACAAGCGCTCTGAATATAGTGTATACACAGTTCCCTTTAATTATACAACATTATAAATATTAATTATAGATATTACATTCGGTGTTTATTGGAGGTCATGTTTTTCTATTGCATTTTTTGTGTGTATGTCAAAGGTTAGCCATTAAATGAGCGACATATCTTTAGGTTAAATACCGCTACACGTGTTGAAAATGTTGCCTTCATATCTCGTTTACTTTTAGATCATTTTTTATAGGTAAGTCGCCACTGATAATGTTCTTGTGTAGTTTAGGCCTCTCAGAAAGAGCTGCGGCTCAGTCATCTGCTTGTCACCCCTGATAATGGCCAAATTTAATTTTTATGCTGGCGGGGAAAACTGTTCAGCCCCAACCGGGCTCCCTAACTTGTACATAGCTTCTATGCTTGTGCAGTATATGGACTTAAGTCGTTAGATCATGAATGAATGCATGAAATGTTTCAGATTACCTGTATGTTAAGATGATTTAATTGCAGATTCCTTAATGGCCTTATTTGTACTTTGAACTGTGCACTTGGTGTACAATAAAGACATTTTAAAAATTTATTTGAATGCATTTGTGTGAAAGTCAGTCAGAATATGCTTATCTGCACGTGTTCTGGTATCTTTTATAAAAGTCAGTAGAGGGGTGTAATGCTTGCATCTCAAAGCACGGTCTCACTTTGTCTGGCCCAGATTAACATTGATGATTTTATTTAGTCTTCGCTTAAGCTCTGAGGATTTTGAATCGACTTTTTCCACACTAAACATAAAGAGTGCAGTCGGGACCCCTTTTTCAGTTTAACATTCACGCTAAAAATACCCACATTACATTTCAGGAATTTAGATATGTGCCAACCATCTCGCTGATTCACTCTCAGCTTCAGATTATTTTAATTATTTGTTGAATGCTAACTTGGTTTCTTTTACAGTAACTAGTGGTTTAAATCTGATTATGGCTATGGTAACTAGCACCAGGGGTCCGTAATGTTTATCTGAAACTTAGGCTATGTCGAGTGCTTGGTTAATTGGAAGGAAATTAGGGGCATTTGTTTAAAATCAGCTTAAAATAAGCTCCGAGATTTTAGGATTTTAAGTGAAAATTCGTAAAGATGGAAATAGATGAAACGGCAGCTGAGGTGGTGTGTGTTTGAATCTGTGTATCGAAGCGGGTGCCTGTGTGACGATGTGTCCTTTTGGTCCGCAGCGGGCTGAAATGGCTCCGCCCCTGGCTCGGATGACCCTGGTTGTCGTGGCGATAGCGGCCCTCAGCAAGACGGCGGGAGGAAAGAAAGACGCGGTGCTGTACTGCTCAGGTGAGCTGTGGAGTGCCGCTCCGCTGTCCGGGCTGCGCACTGTGCACCTGGGGGCTTTAGGGACTTTAGGAAATCAAGCAGACTTTTCTGTCCATTATAATAATAATTAAAAAAACATTAAATCAAGTAATTTGGCCCATTAAATGCCAGCCTGACCACCTATGATAAACCTGGCTGGTGTTTGCTGCTCTAACCTAGACACTCATTCTGTTTCATTAAGACCGAGTCTGCAGCCACCAGTGAGCCAGTTTACACACCTCATTGTGTCTGACGGGCAGCTTGAGCCGCTTGATCGTAACTCTACAGTGTCATTGAGCGAGGGAGGGTTTCTTTGTCCCTGTTAGACCGGTCTGTCCAGATTCAATGCCGACTTGATGCGGCGAGGCAATAAGTCATTATCTGTCGGAGAGGAATTACATTTATACTTGTACAGCATACAGTACGTAAGGTTTGGCAAAGCAGTTACAAAAATGGATTAGATTTTAGGGTGAATGTTTGGTCAATGAGAAGTTTAGATCCTCGCTATGAAGGTGTGTATTAATGACGCCGTTTGCTCGGGCCTGGTTTATGCTGTGTTTGGCCCAGTCGACTGCGGCCGGTTCTGATCTCTCTGTGTTTGGCCCAGTCGACTGCGGCCGGTTCTGATCTCTCTGTGTTCGGCCCAGTCGACTGCGGCCGGTTCTGATCTCTCTGCTCATCGGACGCCTCTCCGTCTCTTTTGCGGTGAGGCACCTCCTCGTCTTCCACTGCGGTGTCTTTTCATGAGGGGGGGGCCGGAGAACTTGGATTAGCAAAGTGCCTAAATGGCGGCCCGCAGGTCTTAGCTTCCATGGCCCGTCGATGCCCCATCTCGGCCGGCCGCGCCTTTCGGGCTCTGCGGTGCGTCGTGAGCGATGGCGGCTGATCGACTCGGCTCCAGATGAAATCTGTTTTTTCTCGGATTTGGTAGCCCTTTTTGTTCATTACCCTTTCCTTCCACTGTTTAGCGATATAGCCCCCCACCCACCCACCCCCCTCCACAGGGTATCTCTTCATCAGCATTAGGATATAACTCGAGCTAAAAACAACGGCTTCACGGAAATTAGATAAGACGCAAATGTACTTTGCTCCTTCAGAATGATTCTCTATAATTAGTTTAAATTCTCCTGCTATGAAATTATTTTCCCCACAGCTTATGCAATTACGCAGCGTTTAAAATTTGAAACTGCATTAAAAGTTTATGCAGGAACAGGCAGATTTGTATTAAATTATCAAGGATTTGATTGCAGACTGATTCAGTGTCGTTGGTGGTACTTTCTAATGAAACGTCTGAAACGGCTGAAAATGAAACGTCCTTTGACGTTAATGTCTGAGCGCGGGCAGCAGTGGGAGTTGCGCGCTTGGCGTTATTCAGCTGAGTGTCGGCTACGCGGGCAGCAGTGGGAGTTACGCGCTTGGCGTTATTCAGCTACGAGTCGGATACACGGGCAGCAGTGGGAGTTACGCGCTTGGCGCTATTCGGCTACGAGTCGGATACACGGGCAGCAGTGGGAGTTACGCGCTTGGCGTTATTCGGCTACGAGTCGGATACACGGGCAGCAGTGGGAGTTACAGGCTTGGCGTTATTCAGCTACGAGTCGGATACACGGGCAGCAGTGGGAGTTACGCGCTTGGCGCTATTCGGCTACGATTCGACTACACGGGCAGCAGTGGGAGTTACACGCTTGGCGCTATTCGGCTACGCGGGCAGCTCTGGGCATCTCTTGGCACCCGCTTTCGCCAACGGCACATGAAACGCGTCAGGTGTCAGAAGTCGAAGCGCGAATCGCACTGTAGATGGGCTGCCTGTCGTCTGCACGTCGCTATCAGGATTTCCAAACATTTCTACGGATAAATTCAGTTGCGTTCATATGCAAACGGGTCGCCTGCAGGCCTGCATATACCAAAGATTCATCTTGTTGACGCTTGGTAATGTCAGTCTTAAACCAACAGTTGTATTTGAATTCCTCTACAATATATTAGTGTTATCGTTAGAAGCGAGCGTTCGTTTTTGTTCGGTTTGGCCGTTTGGCGGCGCTTTTGCCTCCTTCACCACAGTACCGGACAGGCTACGCCCAGGTGCATTGTGGGTTCTGGGTTGACCGGCCCACTTGCCGGTGGGCGTGTTGGGGAGTGACCCCCACACCTGGGGGCGCCTGCACACCAAGGCTTCCTGCCTGTTTCGCCGCAGTTTTTATGGCTGGCTGTTCACTCTGTGAATATCGTGCCAGGAACAGAATCGCGCCGCTGCTAGCCCCCCTCCCCCCGCACCCCCCTCCCCAGCCCAGTGGCCCCCCCCATGCTCCGCTGTCATGACTGCGGCGAAACATCTTATAAGATCGCCTGACCTTTTGTATGGGCAGAACTGATTGGATGGTCAC
>JAABNY020000082.1:12069327-12092887 GCA_015164015.2 Brevimyrus niger
GTTGTTCTGCCAGCAGGTAGCACGTAAACACACTCCCCCCCCCCACAGTGTGAAAGCATAGTGGAGGACTATGAGGATGAAATCATCTCGCTCCTCACGCAAGGGGAGGACCTCGTGGCTGACGCATTGTGCAGCAGAGTATCAGGTACGATCCTGGGGGGGGGGGCAGGCTTTTACAGAGAATCACTCACAGAAATGCAGAGAATCACTCACAGAAATGCAGAGAATCACTCACAGAAATGCAGAGAATCACTCACAGAAAAGCAGAGAATCACTCACAGAAATGCACCACAGTGTCTGCCATGCATTCATTCATTATATACATTTCAAAGTGTTATTGATGAAATGGAACTTGTATCTGAATACAACCAAGTAGTGTTGAAGATTTGTTCAGATGTCCACTGTGAAACAAAGACGTCTGCTGCTAATTTTGTTTTATTATTAATGTGTCCCGCTTAAATTTATCCGAGCCGTTTTAATGTTTTACAAACACACTACACTAATAATTATTTGGTTTTTGCTTGCTCTTAAAACAGGTGAGTATTTAAACATTTTTTTTTATCAGTGTTCTAAATACCTGATTACTGGTCGACTTCTGTGACATTTCCCAGTTCAGCTGAAAATGTCGGTTCCCATATTCAGGTCACTGCAAAAGTGCCTCATCCTCTCGTGCGGAGCTGTGACCCCGCTGATGATGCTCAAGGCGAAGTCGGAATAAGAACAAAAAATCCAAGTATCAGAACCATTCTCAGACTTGACAAATTGCTGGAAAGTATAACTGAACTTTGTTTTAAACCATTTTTGAATATTTTAATAATAAAGTTTCTATTTAAAGAAAAACTCCTGTATGTATTCAATGAACCCCCGTCTTGCACTGATCTGGTTTGCAGTATCAAACTTTAAAGTTTAAAAAAAAAAAAAAAACCTAGAACAGCAGTTGCGTGTACAGTGTTAAAAAAAAACTAGAACAGCAGTTACATGTACAGTATTTTAAAAAAACCTAGAACAGCAGTTGCGTGTACGGTGTAAAAAAAAAACCTAGAACAGCAGTTGCGTGTACAGTATTTTTAAAAAAACCTAGAACAGCAGTTGCGTGTACAGTATTTTTTAAAAAACCTAGAACAGCAGTTACATGTACAGTGTTAAAAAAAACCTAGAACAGCAGTTGCGTGTACAGTATTTTTTTTAAAAAACCTAGAACAGCAGTTGCGTGTACAGTATTTTTTAAAAAACCTAGAACAGCAGTTGCGTGTACAGTATTTTTTAAAAACCTAGAACAGCAGTTACATGTACAGTATTTTAAAAAAAACTAGAACAGCAGTTGCGTGTACGGTGTTAAAAAAAAAACCTAGAACAGCAGTTGCGTGTACGGTATTAAAAAAAAAAACCTAGAACAGCAGTTGCGTGTACGGTATTAAAAAAAAAAACCTAGAACAGCAGCATTTATGTTTGCAGTATTTAAAAAAATTTAAAAATTAAAAAAAACCTGGAACAATAGCAGTTATGTTTGCCCCGACGAATTACTTCTGTACTATCGAATATCGAGAAATGTCTCTTCATTCCACACCTCATTCCGATGCACGAAGAGTACATGTAAAGTGGAAAACACACTGATATTAAATGAGCATTTCAACCTGAAAAATCTTCCATCGAATTTGCTCACTACGATGCGCATTTTGTCGTAAAGGGCAGGTCTGCTGTAGTGATAACTGCTGAGAATATTTGGTAAACTGCGATTAACTGGCAGCCTAATGTGCCAATTTCACTCATAAACATTTTGTAGGTTGCGTGTGAGTAGTTTACCCTTAGTGGGCTCTACTCAGCATTTCAGGTAAAACCAAACCATGTTCTGGACTGTATGCATTGGTTCAACTTCTTAAAGGAACAGTATCGCAATAAGATGAACCTTTATTTTTCAAACTTCATTAGTGATCAGTTGAACCTAGATGATGTTAGCCTACATTTCAATATAGATAATAATGTTTTTTGCAAATCTACAAGCAAACAGATCTCTGTTTTTAAAGTATGTACCATTCTACCATATTTATGCTGTTGTATTTCTATGATTCATGCAATTTTATGCAGGCACTGTGAGGCAATATGTGAATTTCTGACAGGAAAAGTCAGGGAAGAACCCATATTGTGCTTTTTGATTGGCATACCCAAAGTAACTTAAGCTAATAAATAAATTATAAATTGGTGCAAACATGTTTTGTAGAAATTTCTCAGCCGTTTTGTAATAAAACTTATTACATAATCTTCTTTGCATTTGTGAGTCCGCCATCTGTTTTATAGAGAGATTAAAAAACCCTTGAGTCCTTAGCAGTATTAATGCATTCATTCATTATAGCTGATGTTTCTGCTCAACTCTTTTTTTTTTTTTATATATATATATAGCACCAATGCTAGCCCAGTAAACTCCTTCACTTTCTTAAACCTAATTTAAAATGTTTCTTTTTATGTTACGAGTGCATAAAACTCCCAAGGAGTTGAACATTAAAAGATTAGATTTGTACTGTAATGTACAATATAACCTCCTTTTGGTTAAAAATTTAAATTTCCTAAAATCTGTATTACAAAAAGTATCATTCAGGACCTATTATGAAAGCCAAGGTACCATTACTGGTACTGGAATCAAAATTTGACCGATACCCAGCCCTTGGCAGGGGAGGGGATCCTGTATCCCGTAAGGGGGCGGAGCCAGTGGCTGAGAGCTGTGGGTCGATGTCATATCCTGTATCCCGTAAGGGGGCGGAGCCAGTGGCTGAGAGCTGTGGGTCGATGTAATATCCTGTATCCCATAAGGGGGCGGAGCCATTGGCTGAGAGCTGTGGGTCAATGTCATTCGCTCATCATGGATGTCCAATTAAAAGCCACTCTTCCTTCTCATGTTTCAAAAGGTTTCTCATTTAGGGTAAAAATACTTTCATTTTTTTTCTCCTCTTTTTCAGTCCACATCTGCAGAGTAATTTTTAAAAATGTACTTTTGAAATGTATGTTTTCAGATATTTATTTTGCGAGTAAATGCATGTTGTTGTTTTTTTTGTTGTTTTTTTTAGACAAAGCACTGCTGCAGAGTACCTAAAGGAATCTGTTTGGCTGTCAGACTTTTACGTAATTTCCCACACAAGGAGAATGTATAATGCAAGTCACCGCATGCCTACAACATAGACTATTTGCTTTAATTTCGCGTCCTGTCATCTTCAGTACTGAACTAATTAATCTAAATCGAAGACCTACTTCTGAATGTCGTATAGATTCATCATTCTGAAATATCACGCCTACATATACATTTTAATTACAAGCTCTCTAGTTCCGTATAACTTGAATTTGCCTCCTATATGCAGGCCTGCAATGGGACTGATGCTTAGTGGTTTATGACAGTTTTTTTTTTTTTTTTACCAGCACTAAGTTCATTTACACACAGTGGTTTGATTCTTTGTTTAATTTTGACCAGCTCATAGATCTATACCCCCCCCCCCTCCGTCTACCATAAAGTGTTGAGTGTCCCTCCTCACACACACATTTCATTTTAACTAGACCTCATAGAGCTGTTTTCTCTCACCAGTCCCGTACGAATGTCCCTGGGTCTCAAGCCACCTGATCCGACACTTTTTTTTTTCCTCCTGTTATAACTGGGAAAAATCTTCACTTATTTGACCAAAACACTCCACCCTTTGCTCAAATTATCTTATTTGTGTTCTGCTTCTCTCCTTTATTCATTTTTACACTATCTGCTGTAATCATAAATACAGATTTTTTTATATATTTTTTTTCCCTGCCAGTAATCCTTTGAAATGTTTTGGTAATCAGGTGTCTGTCCGCTCCAGGCCATTTCATCAGCTCATTGTCTGCCTCCAGTTCATTACGCCGTTCGTTAATTGGCTTGGAATGACTGTTTAATGGCTGCGACTCCAGAACCAAATATACACATCTCTGAAGCGTCTCCGTCCCAAGTCTCCAAGGTGCCCCATTACAAGGGGCCCCATTACAAGGGGCCCCATTACAAGGGGCCCGTCGGTGTCCTTCCCAGTCTTTGTCCATGAGACGCCTGCTATTCTAACCCTGTAGGTGTCGATCCTGCGGTCGGAAGCGCGGGTCTCCCAGCCGTCCCTTCCTGCCGCCGTTCATCGATTAAAACTTTAGCTTTTCTTCAGTTCTGTAAGACTTGATCCATTGTTGGCCGTTTGTGTTTGTCAATAACGAGCCGTACGAAGGAAAACCCTTGTACTTTATATATCTTTAGCTGGACTTTGCATGTAAAATGTCATTGTTGTTCATCCTGTCCTAAAGCCAGTCAAGACGATATTGAGCATCCATAAGTTCTCTGTATTCCCACAATGGATGGCCAGCCAAATGGCAGCTGCAGTCGTTCCCAACTGCAGCATTCCGAACAGTTGGGGATAACCGGCCCCTTATTGAGTGGTGTTGAAACACTCCGTTCCTTTTCAGTGTCATCCCTTGATGTGCTCTGCTGTCGTTGATGCGTTACCTCTACGCACAATTGCCTTGTGTTTGTGTGCTGCTTTACTGTCTCTGCCCTAAGGGTTATAATTATCATGTGATTTTTTTTTTTCTTCCAGTCCATCTCCACTTCAGGCATTGACCATAAATGAAATGATACATTTAGACTTTCGTTTTAGGCCTGAATGTTACTGATTCGCGGATTCTCCGTTCAATTCATTGTGCTGGTGTATTTAAAAAGGGACATCTCTCATGTTTCAGCCCAGCAGGCTTGCTCCAATGTTGCTCTGCACTACTTCATGTGGTATTTCATTGTTCTTTATAATAATGGAAGTAAATATTGTGACGTTTGACATCTTTAAAATGATGACTGGGGTTTAAATAAATCCTGCAGGAATGTGGATTTTTATCGGATTGTCTGACTGTAGAGTTATAATATTTTCCTTTCACGTAACAGCATTTTAATTGTTTAGTATTTTGCCTGGTGAAATGTATTATCTTTTGGAGAGTGATTTATTTTACTAGAAAATATGAAGTGTGTATTTATACTGTTGTATAAAAAAATAGATTATTCTGATTCTTGAATAAATTCCAAAATGTAACATTTCTTAAAACGAATTTTTGTTATATCCTGAGTGGAATTATATTTGTTTGAATCTTTTCCCCCTTTTTCACCAGATCACAGTATATTGGTTTTCTGCTAAGACCTTCTCAGACAGAATAATTAAAAATCCAGGTCATGCGTCTGCATATGTAGGTGAAGTTTGCTGTATGAAATCACTGTGGGTGAGAATGTGGATGTTCACGGTAACGTGCTACATTGTCTTTCTAAATGAGGTTTAATTTCGGCAGCATAGTAAAATGGAATAAACCAGCCATTTTCCCCTTTAGGATGACTGTTGAATATGACATATTTTTCACTACTTAAATGTTTTACTTTTATGTATACTTATCACTTAAAAGGTGAAAGAAGTGACCTCACATCTCCATGCTGTTGTTGTATTTTTTATTTTTTTTATTTTTTTAAGTTGTTACATTTATTACGTTTATGCTGATATTTTGAGAAGTGCTGTTCAGCTACTCATCAGCTACACGTCAGCTTACACAAGCTAACACACAATTCCCCGGTGCAAATCCCCACAAAAAGTGCACAAAACGGTGACGTGTAAAATTGTGAAAAGTGCTGAGCTGGCGAATCGCACTTTCATCTGACAGAATCCCATAAGTCTTAGATCTCCTTCAATGATTTAGCTCCTCAACTACTCAAAGACAACAATTACACGCCGTGCTGGTTGAGTTTAGACGAGAGCTGCGTTTAACAGAAAACTGCTGCATAGAAATATGGGAAACCCCGTTTTGACAATCGGTTGGTAAAGAATAAGTTCTAGACCACACTGTCTGTAAAAATGCTTGGTTTGTCTCGTCTTCTCTGCGTAAATCCGATGATTGTGATGTTTATGTCTTAAGGCTGCCAATGTAGGACTTTTTTTTTTTATTGCTGAGCAGAATATTTTCTCAGACTTTGTGAATTTCAGCTTTTGCGACTGATTTTTGACAAATTTTGCTTGTGAAATTGTGGCAGCTGAGAGAGGAGGAATACACAGGCAAACGCGTAAAACCTAATGAATTCTTGCGCTGCGTCAGGCTGTTGAAATGAGTTCGCTACTGATGCAGGAGTGTATCTGTTCTCCTTTGTGCGCCTGACCGTCTCTGAATGCCCAGGGTCTGAGCCTATATACATGACAGATCAAGGGTTGCCAAGGTGCTGGGGTGCGGGACTCAACGAGGCAGGACAAACCGGGCAGCTAAATACTCATTTCCTATGCTTGTCAGGTGCCTTCCAGGGGATTCGGGTGAGGTCGCTGACTCGACTTTTTTTTTTTTTTTTTGTAAAACTTTTTTTTTTGCGCATGACCGGGATTGCAGACAGTTTTGCTAAATAAATTAGTAACTTGGAGTCAGCAAGAGTGCAGACGTAACCCCCTATTCACAAACTGGCGAGTGGATCTCTCCACTCTGACAAGGTTCAGCCACTGAGCTACAGCATTAACTTGTATTCTAACAAGATTAAAATATATTTGTCCTGGGGATTAGCATACTTAAATGGCCTTTGCTTTTTCGGTGGTGGCAGTGGGCTTTGATCTGCGTTGCGTGGCAAGACGGTGGCTTGGACTGGGCCATTCGAGTGCCGAGTGTGAAATTAGCCTGATGTCATCCCCATTCTTCACCTTTTACATCCTTCACCAGTTTAATCATATTTCCGCCACAAAGCTCGGCAGCTTCATTGCATATTCAAGTTTGACTAGGAAGCATTTTGAAACTATGGAAAATGACTCCGTGGGGGTAGAGGACAGGACAGCCTATTGTGTGCAGAGTACACAAGAGACGTCAATACGTTCCTGATATATATAAATCCTGCCTGACTTTCGCCTTCGGTCGGTGTCGATGTTAAAGTTGAGTCGGTGATGGCGCGCGGTTGTGCAGCGCAAACGCTCCCGCCACTGGTGCGTTTCTGCGTTTTGAGTGTCTCAAACGGGTCGTGAAATTTTCGGGATAAAGTTTCCTCGTTTCCTTGCACATGCTTTGCTGAGACTCTCTGTGCTGAATTTTATTTTCAGCAATACTGGGGGGGAACAACCTTAGTAAAACGGTCTAAATCGCCAAAATGAGTGAAATGTAAAACCACTTAATTTACGTTTCTCAATATTGGGCAAAGCTAAATTCCGCACTGTTAAGTTATTTGCATAATTTATTATTTTGCTCCGAACACTCAAATTGTTACTCATTGACGTATGAGTACTTTGAGGTTTGGTTAAGTCCTGATGGCGGGAGTCTTTGGAGGTTGAGAAAACTTGGGAAAATGCCGAATTAATGAGATTCCTTTAAGGACGAGCTGAATTCAGAGGTGCGGCAGTGCACTGGCAGAGGAAACGAGCCACCTGCAGCTGTGACAGAAGGCTTTGACCTTCATCGGGGTCCCCCGGACACAGACGTCTTTCAGGGGCAGCGTAGAGTGTCTGAGAGGCAGCGCCCTTTTCTCTGCCGCCAGCTCATCAAGTCAGTGACCGTTGGGCGTTACTTCCACATACAAGCTGCGCAAGAAAAGAAATGCAGATGAGTTTCATTCGCATTGAAGAGCAGGTCAATGCTGGGAAGGGTCGTCACAGATAGCCTCCTTTTGTGTCATCGCTTTTCTGTTGGAAACTTTAAGAAAAAAGTGTTTAGACGCATCAGGTAACACGTGTGCAGAATCTGCGGATCGCTTTTAACGCTTATAACATGGACTCAAATTAATGGCGCAATATGTAATAACCGGCAGTCCTCGGTCAAACACAACGTCGATGTTTATGACGTATTTAGCAGGATATATCTGTTTAAAAATATGCGACACGCTTCACTTCGACTGACTTGCATTCATATTTTAAACTTCACAATCAATTCGACTGGCGCTTTCTTCCTTCTGTGGGGAGAAAAAGATCTATTGACTAGGGTACTTACGAATAATAAGGTCACCCTTTTTATAAATATTTTTCAAATGATACATTTTTTAAATTCTGCAAGATGAAAATCGCACGTGGTGTTTTTACGGAAATTATTAAAATAAAAATAGGAAATAAAGTGCCCATTTATATTAGGTTATTTTATATATATATATAATAATAGAACCTATTATACAAATATCCCAGTTAGGCCTATATGCATTCTGGATTCTTAAGTAGCTCTAAATGAATAATCTCGTTGCTTTTTTAAATTTTAGATATAAAGAAGTATTTCAATATATGATTTGTCTTTATAAAAAAAATTGTGAAACCTAATTTATACATCATTAAGCAGGTTCATTCAGCTTTAAAGCTAAGTGAAACTATTTCTCAATACTGGCTTTATTTAGTTCTTTAAATAAAAAGAATGAAAATTTTTACAGCTGACAAGACAACCGACGAAGGTCGCTATGGTATATTATGGTATAATTCTGCTGTCATAATAAAGCAATTTCAACGTCTTTTGTGTCCATTCAGGGCAAAATTGATGATTTTGCAGAGAAACGCTTTAATTCTCAACTTCTTAAAATGTTTGTCGGCCTATTGTATAAGAATATCACTATGTGTCAAAATACGGCAGTACAAATTATCCCCACGTAAGCGATTGTATAGGCTAGTCCGGAGGTTTCATTTAATGGTGCTTTGCGTCAAATATCATGCCTGTCTACTGCATTAGAACTTCCTCCGACCCACCCCTGAATATCGCGTTAATTGCACCGTCTTAGTCGCATTCTAAAATGTATTTTTCTGTAAATTTCTGGAGCATGTGAAGACGCTAATCAATATATAATAGTCATGCTTTGTGCATTAAATTTGTTTTTGTTGTGGTTATAGGCCTATATTGCGAAATAAAAAAAAAATATTGAAAAACGGAATTAGTTCTGTAGACAAACATAAGGAAATTTCGGCAAACTGGAAAACCTTCAGTATGGATTGGACATGGATTTGAATAAATGTCATTGATTGCATCAGACAAATAAGTGCAAAAGCTTAGCGGATTCACAAAAATGTCATAGACCCTACGAATCATAGGCTATATTGATTGGCTAAGTTAGGGATTGTTTAGCCATGTACCCACAGATAGCGCAAACATAAATAACCCGAACCAGCAAACATGGAAAAGTAATAACGCATTTTTGGCCTTCTGTATGCATGTTTTGTTTCAAAATCTGAAGATTAGTAACCATGCGGTGCTGAATGGAGCGGCACTATGATCACAGCGTTTCAACGATGATGTAAACAAACATGACGTCATTTCCGCAAATCTCCGCTACACTGGAACTTTCATACTTTCGGGTTTTCTTCTGTATCTAAACAAGCAGGGTGCTGCTTTTTGCTTTCCTAGAGTTGCTGTACAGATTAACGAAACCTGTCTCACATTTTTGAACACATACTCCTGGATTTTATCGATAATAAATAATGATCAGCTTTGAAGAAGAGTCCCTTCGAGGTTTATTTTTTTTCAGTCATCGAGAGGCAGTTAAGTACACAGTTAAACATTATACAAATTATATACATTTGTATTATTTGAAAGAATACTTCAAATCATAACCACATAAAATTCAGTTACATCGCAGATATTTCCCTCATCTCGTCGTTCTTTTACAATTATAAACTTTACTTTTGAAAATTCATTGTGTTGTCTACCTGCTTTTAAAGGCAAAATTCCTGATACAAACAAAATGCTTATTTCGGTACCATAGCACAGTTCTGAGAAAAAAAGTTCTAATTTGAACTTTTAAGGCAAGTGTGTTCAGTTTGGTGGATTTGAATTCATACACACTTTAACTATACAGTAAAACACAATTCACAGGAACGAAATTCCATAATTTGGTATACGATCTGCAACTTAGTATTTTATGGTTTTGAATCTAGGATCATAAACACGGTTATCTGTTCAGATTTCACAATGTTCAGTTTTCATGCAAAGGCCCCAGAAAGCGTTCCATTCGTCAAACGAAGTTATTGCAAGACACACAGGCAATGTAAACACCTCGTGATCTACTCTCAGGAAGCAACGCCGGTTATTGGATAGTTTCAATATAATCTGTATGAATAAAACGGCATGTCACAATCTTGCCAACAACAACAGCATTTAACACCATTGTTACAAACTAGGGTGATTTTGATGCCTGTATTTATACTGTTTCATATGTATACTTCTATATATTTGTTACTAAAAGTTTTTTTTTTTGCACAGATTAAATCGCGTAATGTTTGCTCTGAAGAAAAACATACAGTTATTTTTTTTTTTTTGCTTAAAAAATCAATCCCGTCATATACTGTATAAATAATAACTATTTTAAAAAGTCTTACAAAAAGGTTATATTGCTCTTGCATAAAAACTATATTTTGATGATAGAAGCCTTGGAAAGTATGCAGATCAAGTACAGAATGACTTCAGTTTGGTTCGGGGAAGGTCATTAGATAGTAGGTTCCCTCCGCTCCGTCAGTAATGTAGAATATGGTTCGGTAACTTTGTATAGCTGCTGAATTAGCCAGAAGTACAGCTGCCAAACTTTTATGCGGTCCGACTTAGAATTCAGTTGTAGCCAATATATTTTTTTTCAGGAAATCAAAGTATACTCCAGGAATATATATTTTTTAAATGAATTGTTTTCTGCTCTTGTGTGGACATAAATACAAATTTTAATCGAGACTCAAAAAAAACAGACACTTCGTTTAACACTACATGGAATAACCAGCGAGGTCGTTCCAACCAGCCAAACATAACAGCGGAATATAAAACAAACGAACAAACAAACATGGAAATAAAATATATCTTAACAATCAGCAATTTGTTTCGATTCACAGTTGCCTGAATGCAGCAGAAAAATCTTTGGACTTCAGCAAATTGGTATTTAACTTTTTAACTGTCAAATTTGTCTAAATGTCAAGTACCCATGAGAAGCGATTGTTAGAAAGAAACTTAACTGAAAAAAAAGCTTTTCCCAGTAATGGCGTCTAAAGTTTAAAGATGAAAACGTCGATTTATAAGACTCGAAAGCGACCCTTATTCGTAAATTATATATACACAATATTGCAGAATTATATCTAATACATATATTTCAAAACATAAATGCTGGTATGTTTTATACACTGGCCCTTGTTATTTTTTACGAAATTATTGCATTGTATATTTTCTGTTGTTGTCCGCCGTTAATCGCTGTCTGATTTGTCGTCTTTTTCTGCGGTGGCGTGATTGTAAAGTCCCTGCGCCATCAAGTGCAGGGCCAAAGTGTTCTTGTTTCCCGTGGCTTTTTTAATTTTGGCTCTTTTGTTCTGAAACCAGATTTTGATCTGTGACTCGTTAAGGCCGAGTTCCTGCGCCAGGCTCTGTCTCCTCTGTTCTGTCAGGTACCGGTTCGTTTGAAACTCAGCTTTTAGTCTCTGCAGTTGTTCGGCTGTGAAGGCAGTCCGTGGTCGCTTGTCTTCCTTGCTGGCGGATTTCTTCTTTGGTTTGCGAGACCTCGGTCCTAGGGGACACAAAACAATAAATATAAGGCCTAGATTATATTCTACAGGGCGCACCGTATCTTTCCGATAAATTCTCTCTGAATTGTGTACAACTCGTCACTATAACACCAAGAGACCACACCGTGTACTAATACTAACCCTTAAGAGTAATATGCAAAAGATATCCTTAATATCCTCGTTTCTCTTAACACACGGGAGTGTGTTCTTTTAAATAGGGCATTCATTTACAATGGAGAGAGAGCGACATTGTGAATTAATAAGCACAAATATAACGAAAAGATGCAGAATATACGTGCATTTACTGGGTACGTGGAAGCATACATTTAAAATTCTGCCATTTTTGAAATCGAATTATATTTGTGCTGGCGAGTTTGGGCGGTACAGGTTTCGGTGGGGGTGGGGACATGTGTGTTTGTATGTAGACCCGGCGGGCGGTGGTGGTGGTGNNNGGGGGGGTGGTTGAGCGTGAGGCACCCCTTTCTCCTCGTTTCTGTAACCATAGGAACTAAATTCATAAGCAAGTTTTTTTGTGTACTTAAAAACTACATAGAACGCAAACGAACATGCATGGACAAAATATATTTTCACACAAACCGTTTATATATCATATAAAGTTTTGAAAATTAAGATAATTCTAAATAATTCATCGTTAATCATTTTGCTGTTGTTCATTGTTAAATATCCTACGTAGAATATGTTTTAGTAGCTCCAGGATAAAGTAGCCGCTGTTAATTAGGCCCACGTTATTCAAAACATCGCCAGATATTCGTCAATACTGCTAGCTATACTCTTGCAGACCGAGATGTAATTCCTAATATAAAACGGTTCTTTGTTGAGCAGGAACTCTTCGAAAAGTAAACGTAAAACAGAAATAATTCGAATAAATGGAGAATCAATGAAGTTTTAAATGTAGTAAAGACGGCAGTCCAAGAAATGACGTTCACACATTTTTTTTTACCCTTTTCAGACATTAAATAGGCATACACTTAAAAATATAAACGTCTGAATGCAATTAAAGTTATTACGTCACTGAAATATAACTTAAATGGTCATATTTAGTCTTCAAAATTGAGAATAAGATATTGTTGTATTGTAAAGTAGGCCTGTTTCAAATTACGGAATAGTTACAATTTTTATTTAAAAGCATTGATGTTAAAATATGAAGTTTAAATAGTACTAAATATTATATATGGCCTATGTATTTAGATTTTGGTGTGAGATCACGATTTTTGTAGACAGATTAATTTGTTTAAACTGAACGTTGATAAATAATGAAAAATGCACGTAGCCCGAAAGCAAACAATATGCGCCTATATCTTCCGTCCAATTTTATACGGAAATCTATTTACAAGGTCTACCCCGTTGACAAAAAATATGCTAATTAAATATGAACAAAGAATCCCACAGAACAATGGCGAGGATTTTACGATTTAATGGACATCCTAAAACAAGTTTTGTTATTAAAAATAATAATTAATAAACGATTTCGCTTTTAACGGCGTGCTCGCTGTAAATTTCTTAAATCTATCTGTAAAAAAGTCTATGAACGTTTTTTGTACAAAAAGTTTTTGTCATTCTTAATTTATGTTTTAAAAAAATATACATTCCGATTTTCTTAATTTATTATCTGTAATCTATCAAATTGAATACATTTAATTTAATTTCAGTTGTTAAGCACACAGCTCCAAATACTTATATGAATATTAAAAATTCAAACTTCAAATTATGTTCCTTTAAATAAGCAGCCAACATAAAGGTGCCATTTTATTTTTCTATTATTATTATTATTATATTATTATAAACAAGCCTATTTGTGGTAGATGCTATTTTTTATTTTACGTAACCAATTAATTTTTTTGTTATGTATATATTAAATAAGAATCACGTCATTTTATATGCATCAAATATCATAGTTTTATTTAGTGATTATGTGCGTGTTGGAAACATATTTTAATTTAGTACATAGGTTTGTGTAAAAATCTTTTATTTTAATTAGATCGATTTCTAAAACTAAAATGGGGACTTATTCTCAGTTTTTAAGACCCGTGATCCGTTGTTTTTAAATGCGTTTAACGGTTCACTGATCCTTACGTTATTTACCCGATTGACTACTGAGCAGTGTTTTAAAATAGATTTGGATTTATCATTTTAAAAGTTCCAAGTTTACCTATAAACGAGGCATTTGTTCCTGTCGTGGGGAACTTTCAATGTCATAGCATATAAATCTCTACGTCATTTTTGTTTAAATAACATCACATAAACCTGCAGTCATTTTTTTACCATAATATAATTAATATGATGATCGAAATATTTCTTACCTGACGAAGGCCTGTCCGAATATCTGGTGCAATACACCCACGCTGGCCATAGCATAGGCTGGGAGGAAGGCGTGCAGCTCGCTTGCGAACTATCCGAATCGGAGCTTAGGCACTGGTCAGCACTTTCTCCGCGGGATTTCATACGGTGGTCGCGGGCAATTTCGGGTTTCTTGGTCCCGTTGGCTGAAGGGCTGGAGGTTCCTTCCTCTGCCACCGTCCCTCCTACCTGCCCCGTTCCAGCGACCGAAAGACTACGGTTCTCTCTCCCACCAAGGCTCCTGTCCTCTCTGTTAAAGATTCCCTCTTTTCTGCGGCCGAAGTCCGGTCGTAAAATATTATCGATGAAAAAGTTCGTTATTCGGTGTGGAAGGGGGTTTCCCGGCGCTTGCAAAAGCGGAATAATTGCTCTGTTTGACTCGTCACTTGATTCCTGACGCTCCGCATCTCTGTTGCTATGATCATTTTCTTCCATTCTGATCCGTTCCCAATATTCGTACTTTAACCCCTTTCTCACTTTCTCACTCCACACAGAAGTAGATAAATTCCAGCTTCACGGATCTTCTGCCGCCCCCCAACTCAAAACGGTTGTTCAGTTAATTTAAACTAATTTACAAAAAAAATCCTTAAGTATGCGACGTTTATTTTAAACACAAAGAACCCCTTTCTTTTTTCTGCAGACAAAGAAAAGTCATAGTTTTGTTCTATAATTCCAAACGGATCTGTCCTTTATATCTTTGCTTAATAAATATCATTTGGGGAGCTGAATTGTTGAGATCCTGAATTGCTGAGTTGGTCCGGCAGGGCTGCTTCAATTATTTCACTACAGATAAATAAAGATGCGCTAACTGATTCTGAAATACTTTCACTCCGGATTTTTGTTCTTATTTTTAATACGAGTCCCCCGGGTGACGTCGCAGTCCGATAACCTAGACACGTGCCTGTGACCAATAGAATGAGGGAAAATGTACCACGTGCTTCTGTGACTCTAGAGTAAGTGACAGCGCTCAACCTCGCCTGTACTACTCCTCTTCCCTCCCTACTACCCCAATTTTTTAAAGCTGTATTGCGCTTCCAAAACCACGACGAGAAAATAAGTATGCAGCCAATATTCTCGGCTATAAACACCCGCCATACACGATTAGAATATTTGCTTCGAAGAATTCGAAGAGTGTTAAAGAATACAAATAGGAATGCCTCACTTCTGCGATTTTTCGTTGGTTATTTTGATGTTGGCATCGTCGGGAGGGAGGGGGTTTAAGAATATTAAGCGGTTTTTTGTATACACTTGGGTTGTGACAAAACTTATTTTGAGCTGCAGCGTTTGTCGGACTGACAGGCCGTGCTGTTAGTCCGATTACAAGCACACGGAGAGGAACATCAACAGCCATGAAACTGACATGGGCTGAAAATGGTGACTTGATGGCGGAAGACGCTAACACGCTACGAGACTTGCTAGGGGGAAAAAACGAGGACTGATCTTCTTTGACAGTTTTGATATAGACTGGATGGGGCTACTTTAATGTAAACAGAACGGTTAACGTTTGATTTCATCAAACATCAAACACATTGACCGGTGTGGATCATCGTGAGGCATCAACTAGTCTGCGCAAGTAGCTCGCTGTCTAATTCAATAACCACGCAAGGTTGCCTCAAAAGGCGTGAGTTTTGGATTGAGCTTTTGTCAGATAAGCAAATTCAGATTCATTCGACCGTACCTTCTCCATCGTCTCCTTAATTGACCGCTGAAAGTCATTCCAAGTGCAGACGGAATGCTTGCCTGACGCGGATGGAAATGCGAGGTCACCGTAGGCAAGATGCGAGTAGCGCTTTAAAGAAAAGCTCAATGATGCACATTCCACGTAGCACCAAAGACGACCCCGACCTGGGGATAATATTTCACGCCTCTGCAACAAACTGAGAAATGCGTTAGCTAGTTAAGCGGCACGGTTTTAGCGGCGGTTTTCGCTTCTCCCCTATACAGCATGAATTCACTTTCACAAATATTGTTTTTGGCCAACGGATGATTGCGATTTTATAGGTCGGGGTCGGTAATGCCTGCAAGACTGGGATTCTGGCACCGCGCGAACGTTTTACGGTGATGTTGTTTATTACTAAGCTGTAGTGAGGGATGCCGGCAGTTTCCATAAGCGGTCTCATTTGAACTCTCACTAAACGCACGCGGACTGTGGTTTGTGGTGTTAGCCAAAGTAGGAGGCCGTGCTTCCAAAAATACAATGTCTTCAAAAATTCAATGTATGACAAGCGTCTGAAAAGCATTTATGTTTAGGCCGTTACGTTATATTATTCGCGTTCCGTCTATTTAAGAGGCTATGACCTGTCTTGGGGTGATATTTGAATTGTTATTGTCCAGTGGCGGGCTGAAATACGCTTGTCGTAAATGCAGCTTTAAAACGCTAGCTTTAAATGATAAATAAATTCCATGCATTTTATAGGTATAAGGACAATAATCACTGTATTCCCATTACTTGAAATTTTTGCTTAGAATCACCTTAACCAAGCAGTTTATTTGAAACCATTGTGAAACAAAAAAATTAGTAACATAATCAATTGATCCAATTGTTGAAAATTACTTTCTGGGTTTCCGCCGTTAATTGGGCTGCTGATAATATATACAAAAAAAACGGAAGGGAAGCCTTCCTTAGATATAAACACGCAAGCTTTTCTAATCAGCATTAAGTTGATGGTGGTCGCTGGTTCGTACCGCAAACTGGAACCGTGTGCAAAGTCTACAGCCCCATTCCCATTCCGAGCGGATGAGGCAAAGACCGGGCCTAATAAATATAATTACGTGGCCTCGTCGTTTTTTCCCACTCACCTGCCGATATCCTCAGTGTTTTGAGCGGTGGACGAAAGCAAGGGAGCTTCTGTTACGGAAGTGTTTAAGCCATCTTCGTCAAAGGTTAAATACAAGCTAAATCTCCGATCGGTAATAGTTTTGTATAATAATACCAACAATAGTTATAAACCATGTATACACTAACGCGTGTTACTGAATGCTATATGAATAACAGTAAGTTAGTGTTAACAATCTTAATAATGTTAATAATACTGATAATTGTTTATTAATTGTGAGCAGATTACGTTGTCACTGTTTCTATAACTAAAGGCCCTATATATTATACATATTGTGTGATCATCAAACTCATTAAACGTACATGCCAGTTATTCCTTACTAAGTTATTTGGTTTTTATTTAAAACGATTTTTATTTTAAATATAATTGCTTAATTTATTATTTATGAGCAATGGATATTAAAATAATCTACGTTCACACGTTCTTAAGCAATTTTTTTGTCCTTGTTTTTCAAGTTTACAGTCACGTTTTCTAAAATTACTGCAATATTTATTTAACAAGATAGTTTAGAATAGCCGACCTGAAACCAAAAGGTAAGGACATACCATTGTTTTCTTTGTTTCTTAATTTATGAATTTATATACCGAAGGATATTTTTGTATTTGTGTTCGCCCTTTCTGAAAAACAAGGTTTGCATTGTCCCCAATAACGCGGACCGTCAATCTGTATCTTTTGATGGCGTCCGGTGGAGTTAGGGTTATGTCCGTGGGCCTTTGCCTCACCCACACATACCAGATAACGATGAGCGCATTTCATACACGTTTCACGTTTATACATATACATACTTGACGTGGTTTATATTCGCAGTTACTCCATCTCTCCGCCATTGATGAATTCCAGTTGTATTTTACAGTTATATACTGTAGGTATATATACCATGAAAACTACCTTATCAAAATACACTGGCCTTTCAAAAAACGCAATCAGTGAAATTAAATTAAATGTATAACTGGCCCGGTTTGATTTCAGGTCCGGCTTTGGAGGTCCCTTTCGGTATAACTTAAGTTCCTTGATATTCTGCCTTAGACTGACCTATTAGCAAAAAGCCCGCTTGTGATAAATATCATGAAACTGTTTATATTTGATTACATTTGATATTACATTAAAAACCAGTCGCATGGCGGCATCGTGATCAAGGACTTTCTTAATTATCGCGACCCTTAGAGGAAATTAACTTTATCTCCATCAAACAAAACTTGTGACTTGTGACTGATGGCCACTTTATGTCCTAAACGTGGCACAAACAAGACACGGTGTTTGTGATTTTTTTTTTTCTACATCGACTTCTGTCAAGTACTGTGGATGACTTGACATGCCCTGCCGGAACCTTTTGGGCTACATTAAAGAACATGGGCCTACTGCACAACTGCTCAGTCGATTACAGAGTCGGTTTGGCCAACATCTATCAGTATCAATATCAATATCAATATCAATATCCGAAACCGTTAATCCCCACAGACAAAACAAATTATAATGACGGAGAATATACACCTGCCAGCGAACCTCGTGGTGCCGACAAAGGAAACTGGATATTTCCCTCTAAAGGACTTTTAATTTTTTCAAATTCCTAGGGATTTACACCCTATAAGCCCCTAGTCTCCGATAACCGACTTTCAACGGCCAGTGTAGATATTTTTTATTTTGCTTTTAATGAAATAAATCGTTACACGTTGCAGTGTTTCCGGTAGCCAAAACAGAGGCGGCCACCTTTTAATAAAAACAAATTAAACCCATTACTTACGGACAATCGGGTACAGACTAAAGATTACATATGCATTCAGCAAAGTGTCACAGTCGGAAGTGCAATGTACGAAATACAACCAACCCATAAAGTATATGTGTTAGTATCTATCGACGTTAAAGTGTTCAGAATTTCTGAAAAAAAATCTATCAAGCCATCTTCTAGCCGCTTATCTTGGTCACGGTGGCGGGGGCCGGGACAGCACAGGAGACTGGCGCTATACCTGGACGTGGTAATTAAAAAAAATATTAATTTCAAACATTTCCGTGAGTTAGCGCTTTACGATTTTGATGACTAACAATCCACCAACGGAATGAAATACGTGCGATCGCAAGGAACACGAATAACAATATCGATGCTGATTACAAATACATGCTGCTAATTTCTGGAATATATACCTCTTTCCATCTCTATGTTTCACATGACATGTTTGAGCTCATTACGGTCTAGCACTCCCAATAGGTTGCATAATAATCACACAACAAAATTAAATTAAAACAACCAAACGTGCGTTGTGTAAATGCGAAGGATATGGCACATATATTTTCATGCCATTAAACATTCGGCGTTAATTGCGTAATATGCTTACACATTTTAGTTAAGGTTTGACGCTGTCAGACGCACCGAACTATGCGTAGTTCGACGCGAACGCGCACGATGACAGTTGTTCCCGCCAACATATCAAACCCTTCGCTCTAGGTTTTTAAGGTTGGCTGGTATCCAGGCCTGGTGCTTCCGCGGTGCCTCCTCCCGGCTCCAATTCTGATTTACACGATCCCCCGCAAGACACTTCTGCGTTGCTCTGCTGTGCTTCCTTAATCACAATCACTATCACGAACTGACATTCTTGTGCCTTTAAGCACTAATCCCGCTTGCTGTTTGTCTCCTTTATGATATGTAACGTGCCTTATATAACATAATGTAAATAGCTTAATTGTTGTATTGCTTTCCTACGTGAATGTGTAACAAAATAAGATGCTGGGATATCGATTGTCTTTTGTTAGTTACAATGAAGTGAATGCCGCTATTTGATCCCTTTGGCTTATATATTGCATAATATACGAGTAAACTGACATTGTGTTTTTCTCAGGTGCACCTTTGGTCACATACGGCGAGTTTCAGATCTTTTCTGGAATACCGTCCCTTCCTGGAATTCCTTGCTTCTGTTCACGTATAGGCCTATTTTAACATTAAAGTGCCGAGGTAGCCTACCTTTGTTTGCCAGAAGTTACACTATGCGGCGATTTAAAAGGAATGGTGGATTTCTGTGCTTTTGATACCCAGTCCCTCTTTAAAGGTCTTCAAACAGTTTCAGTTTTAAGAGTTGCCACGAGAGAAAAAAGGTTACGCTCCGAAGAGGATTTGTGAATGAGCCGCGCGCCTCTCGCCAGCTCACAGATCAGAGCAGAGGTCCCCACACGGATACGGCCCAATGAATAGTGGTAATATCTGCTTTATTACAATGCAGGGGTCATTCGAAATCTGCCAGCTTCCTGTAGGCCTTTGAAAAAATGAAGACCTACACTGAGACTATACAAACGGGAATAAAGGTCATCTACCGCTTCCGCTTTTTGTCCCATATACGACGTTATGCGCACATTCTCCAAAAATAATTTACTTGTAATTAAAAAAGGTAGTCTATGCGTCATCGTTTAGCGTATCCTCTTCTGATTAGCCCCAAGTAATCTAGAAATACTAAACTGAAAGTTTGAAGAAAAAAAAACCCAACTTTGAAGTACACGGAATAAATTACTTGTTTCCGCACAAGGGAACACAGGAAATATCTTCAAAAATTTCTTTAGGCTAAATGACTAACAGATTTGTGCTTAAATGTCATACATTTTTGTCACAATTCTTTAGACTTTAATCCTGTTAATATGGTAAACTTTACAGTAAAATTAAATCCCCCGATTTCGTTCAAAGGGCCAAGGACCGCTGCTTCAAGATATTTTGTTCCCTAATCTCTTAATGAAATGTTAATAATGACAGTATCGATTTCCAACGCCTTAACCTGGGCTTTTGTTTATTCGCATTTACTTTGAAGATGCAAATGAGGCACGCCGGCCTTCTCCTCGCCAGAGTGGACGCTTTGAAGAATGTGAGGAGAAGATCATTTATTGGTTTTAATTACTCTTTAATCCTACTGATCGTCCTGGCGGAGATAAATCCCATCTGAATGGCGCTTTTCTCAAAAGCGGGATTGTGCTATAGAACGTCTAATCGAGCTTTTTGCGGCGCTGTTTTACACGCTGTTGTAAAACCGCGCAGCCAGTTAAGGGTCCTCAGATAAAACAGGACTAATTTAATACGCTCCAGCCTTTGGTCACCCCGTTTAGTTAAACGGCTTTATTTTCAGTCCAAAGAGAGTTCGGCCATTTATCTGACTTTCAAATTGTTTTGTTAGAGTACCGTGGCCCAAGACAATAGAGCCGTAAACAGTTTAGGCTAATTTAAAACAAACACACAATAAACATTTATTCCAGCATTACGCATAGCAATAATGTAAGATGCACATATAGCGTAATATTACATTCGCCTATTTCAAAGCACGTCAATGACACCACAAA
The DNA here is from genome assembly GCA_015164015.2 of Brevimyrus niger. Taxonomy (NCBI): domain Eukaryota; kingdom Metazoa; phylum Chordata; class Actinopteri; order Osteoglossiformes; family Mormyridae; genus Brevimyrus; species Brevimyrus niger. Next base: position 12,090,308 of record JAABNY020000082.1, read on the forward strand.
AGGCGGATGTGCTGAGCGAAGGTATGTTTAATGCCATAGTTTGCTTGGAACAAGGATATTTTTTTCACAATATGTGCAATCGCTTTTATTGGACAAACAGGCCTATAGTTGAGTATACATTAATAAATATAAGGATATCACGGCAAATTCAAATTAAATAATTGTGACATTTAAAACGATCTAGAATTTATTCAACAACACTCTTTAATTATCTTGTGTGGCGTCAAGTGCGGCAGTAGAAAGTAAAGATAGTTTTGTCTCAATCAGTCAATTTATGCTTTGGTCCGACTGAACAGCGGACAACCAATAAAGTTCACTTCAAAATATTTTTTCATTCCTATTAATATACAGGACGTAATGCATAAGATAAAGTTGGTTGCTTTTCATTAAATAACAAATATAATTTAACAACGAGCAAATTTATAAGCAACTGTGATATAAGCTATATTATTATTATTTTAATAGGCCTATGTATTTTTTCCAGACGAAGACTAATTATAATTATTAACTAAAGTTAAAATCCAAACACGTTTATCGTCAAATTCTTTAGGTTACCAAATTATATACTTTTAAGAGGGCGGTTGAACTGTTTGAGTGGAAGAATATAAATACCGAATTTCAGGTGACATTCATGCACCATAAATAGCCCGTGATCTGACAAAGCTAATAAATGTATTGATATCACAAACATTTTGCTTTATGTTACCTTTCAGTGATGCGTGAAAGACCAGTAGTTGTATCTGCATTGAGTGGACAGACTTGTCTAGAAAGAGAAAAACTCTCTAATTTTGACTTCAGAATTGAGATCGATCCAAAATCGAACCAGTCACTTGTGCCCCACGCAAACCGATTTCGCTGCATTGTCTGTGAGCTGAAATATATTGTCGGCTTTTTGTCCATTGGCTGCATTCTCAGAGCCAGGTGTGAAAACTGGAGTAAGTTAAGGCCGGCCAAGTTAAGATTGGCCTTTTCTGTGTGTCCTAGGCCCACCTTCATGCTTCATTGAACAGTGGGTGCTTTCTTTAATTAAAAAGAGATATTTCAGCCAAAGTCAAGACGGTTTTCCGATATTTTTCAGATGTTCTTTGCATGCAAGAGTGAAGTTTATCATATTAGCATTTTTTTTTCCATAACTGATACTTCACCTTTCAGCCAAACCACTCAGTGCACCTTTATTTTCTTGGCACGGACGTCACGTGCAGACGTTTGTCGACATTCTAAATGGATTAGTCACTGTTTTATCGAAGAAGCTGGCGAAGCGTTGTGCGGTCAGACCCTAATGAGCGTATTATTCCCAGACTTATCGCACTTGAATCCTCCCTACTGGTGTTCACTGCCCACCAGCGGCTCAAAAATATTCTTGGAGTTTTGCAGATTTTAACTTATGCAGTTTAACGTTTATGGGGCTTTTCGTTGCTCGGACTTTCTTTAAATTTACCAACCAATGATTTACGCATGATGCTGTTAATCCGTCCACTTTTCTCTGAGGTATTTGCAATTGATAGGTCATCGATTTGAATGGGATGGCACACTCAAACATATGTGTCTTGCGGTATATTGTTATTGTTTAAGCACATTTAATCTAATTAAGAGATGTATTCTCTTTTTATAGGTATTTCAGGACGTCAGTTATTCCTACGTTCAATGTGCGATTAACTTTCACGTTTCTTTAACTCCGGCATGAAAAACCGCGTCTGACCTATAATACGGTATTTCAATTTCATTTGCACTAGTTAAAAAGTTCTGTTCAAAATATATCTTGGGTAAAATACCGGCGCGTGCATGTGCCGCAGTCACGGAGGCGCCGATTTAACTTGGAACCTCCGTCAATCACATATTGCGTTTTAAAAATGACATCCCGACGCACGCTGCAGGTCAATCACTTGTCAAATAAAAGGCAACATCCTTGTACTGCTAATTATCCATCAAAGGGCAGTTTCTCTTTTAAAGATTATTGCCTGATGAATCTTTATGGAAAAGAGGGTGTCAAAACGTAAAATACAGCGTGAAATATAGCTACCCTACGTAATCATGGGAAGTTATTTGTTTGTAAATAAGCTGTTAGTGTATTTTGTGCAAAGTGTTTTTTTGCAATTAGAAACAGTCGATAAATTAAGGTCCTGCAAAAATTACTGTCTAAAAATTTAAATGTATTAATGTTTTAATCTCAGATTGCTGTCATTGATAGTATGCTATTCGAAGAGATAATTACAGCAATAAATTCGTGGAAATGAATTTACCTTTTGTTGTTTTCAAATTAATTTCAGGAGGAATGATATTTAGTTAAGGAAACAAGATGAGTTGCGGATAATGGTTCCTCTAAGAACAAGTTTGCTTAATAGACGGACGCCTTTTCCATGGAAAAATAATCGAAAAGTTCTCCTGTATTTAAGTCCCCTGGCGCTGAGATATAGTCTAACATCCTCTAAATAATACAGCATTAGGCAGCCGCATTACATGAACCTGGTTTAGATTGTATGTGGCCCCTGTGTTTCCTGTATTATTTCCTGTAATATTTCCTGTATATGTAGCGCATGTCAGCCTACATACACACACACACGTATGTATATGTGTGTATAT
>JAABNY020000082.1:12115647-12128542 GCA_015164015.2 Brevimyrus niger
TCATAAATTAATACACAATCAATTCCCCTGAACATTGGTGGAAAACCACCCCCATTTGAGCTGTTAAATTCCTACAACATTTTCGGCCGAAGAAGTACACACTCACATCGTAACAGGGTAGAATTTTTATTCCCATTTTTTCTATTTCAAAAATATCTCCCAAATAATTTATTTATTGGTTCTGTATAATGCAGTGGTAGCACATCCATCATCCACTGTGAAAAGTATAGAGAATCTCACACTTATTTTCAAGACCTGTACAGCTATTTATATTTACAATAAATTAAAACTTCAATCGCTTTGTTACACTCATGTAACAGTAAAGGTTTTAGTATAAATTTGTATAAATGTATAAATACAGAAGTCATGGGAATTAACATATTTTAAAAATGCAAATTCAATAGAAGGCTTTATTGGTAGAGCAAAATGGGAAAGTTCACACTAAGATTTATGTTTATTAGTGATGGGAGAAATGAGGCTTCCCTCAGTGGCTGGCTGTGTCACGCCCTGTCAGTCTCTGAGTTCTTTAACTCACATCTCGTATGTTATTGTGTTGGTTCCTGTTGGCAGTGATTGACAATGCACAGTAATCTTGCCCATGGTAGGTTTTTAAGTCTCAAATTTTCCATCACTAATGGTAACACATGCCCAGTCTACCTTCAAATATTGACGGTCAAAAGAATGTATTTAAAAGCCAGAGCAAAGCATCATGATTATCGGTGCAATACATCTGTGCTGCTGAATCCCGAAGAAACTGTCTGCATTACCGTCTCCAGACACACTGCATGAGTTGCGGGGAGCCCCCAAGACCCCTGATACAATACAAACACTGAGACACCTCTCCTTCAGTCCACTCCCGGCAACACCCCACCCCCACCTGCCATTTCCCAGGAGAACCGGAGTGCCTCTGTTGTAGTGACAGGAAAAGTAATCAGGATGTACCACTGTGAACCGGTACAGTGCAGCAGAGGGCTGGCCTCCCAGCCCACCCTGAAGAGGGTCAGCCTGCCGGTGTTCTGTACAATCCACTGTGGTTTGGACTAATGAACCTGTGCTTATGCTTCTCTCAAATTGAAATAGTGCTTTGAATTTCAACACCTATATGCATTGAAGCCTATCATGACATTTATGAAATATGTCAAAAGGGTTAAGTGTAAGACCAAAGAAATAAATGTTACTCAGCAGCTCAGGAATTACTATGCTTTAAAGCACAGGTTTACCCAAGCTGAAGCCCTTAAACTTGTTTAAAACATTTAACCCCCCCCCCCCCAGTTCATATTTTTAGCCATTCCCTCCTCCCCTCCCCTTAATATCCCAGGGCCCATGAAAATGTTAATGTACCCCTGGCTGCAACCTAATTTCTTGCAAAATAAAAGTCTTCCTTTCATATTTGCCTGGCTTGACACGATTCAAATCAGTGATGTTCTAATAACAGGCTACCACAGACCAACGGAGGCTGTAACACTAAGTACATTGATTTGGCAAGAACAACATATTAAAAATGCTCAAAAAGTGACCCCTAACACACAAAATCTGGTCAACATGTGCATCTAGCCTAAAAAAGGACAGAAACAAATTGTCACCGCTCTCTTGAAAAAAATACCAAAATAATTCATCTTTTTTAGATGGATGGCCACAAAACAGTTTGCTTTTCAGCAATATCCATATGGCTTGAGAGCACAAACATTATGTACAAAAACAGTAAAAAAACAAAAACAAAACAATATTCACACTTTTGAAAAAAAATTGCGATCTTCACAATGGATCCTTTTAACCTCAGAAATGAAGAAAAAAATACCAAAGCTTGTTTACTACCTGACTGACATGGCAAGATCCAAATTTTGACTGTTTCAGGGAAAAAGTCAGGGCTGCTTTGGCCAGCTTCAACCCAAGAGCCGTTTGACCAGAAGATGTCAACATGCCTGGGGTAGATGTATGGGGCAAACGTTCAGACATACCTTTTGTTGCGGAGATTCTTCTGAACCTTCACAATCATTGATGCAACCTGTACTCTAATAAGGGCTGCGTCTCTTTTTATAATTATGAGTAATATTTATAATGTGGCTAAACATCCGGGAATGTATGCTCTAAAGGAATATCTCAATTATAATTTGCTTAGGTACCAAAACTCCTACCTCCCTTCTTTAAGTGACATGGGAAAAGGCAAAGGAGGTCATCAGTCCCGGATAATATTCTGTCCAGAGGAGAACCTGGCACTGACAGGGCGGCCATTCTGTATCTGTCGCTCACATACAGCCTTTAAACAGATGATCAGGTCATCAAGGCAAGGGGGGTACACAGAGAGCACGTGAGCTGTACACAGTAGAAGTGCATCAAAACTCTAATGATTACACATCTGACGCCTGGAAAAGACCTATTCTGACATTTAGCCGTTCCCACATTTATTTACAGTTTCATTTGGATACTTATGATTTGGCACCGTGAACATCACTAACACAATATAACCAAAGAATCATCGATTGATATGGAGATGGTTTTGGGGAGAAATCGCTTCTTTCGCATTTGCTGTGGTATTGACAGCTGTCAAAGCCGCGTGCAACGGTGCTGCCGGGTCAGGCTGTGATATAGACTCCAGTCTGTGATGTAGACTCCAGTCTGTGATATAGACTCCAGTCTGTGATATAGACTCCAATGTGTACGGAGGAGCATCAGACAAAAGAGGAGAAGCCTGTGACGGGCGTCCGTGAGCCGGAGGCGGGCTGTCCAGTCGGGGTGTAGGCTCCCCCCGCGCTGTGGGCCGTGACTACAGACTGGTAGTAGGGCTCGCTGTCGGCGCTGGCACACTCCTCATAGGCATATGCCAGGCTCTGCTTCAGGCCCTTCTGCTGCCGCTTCCAGGAGTTGAAGTAGGTGGGGTCACTCATGTAGTGGTTGACAAATGAGTGCTTGGGCGGCTCGTCCTCTGGCTCGCTGTCCGTGACCTTTACAGGGTAAGAGAGAGAGAGAGAGAGAGGGAGAGAGAGAGTGAGCGGAAGGATAAGGCTAACAGGGAGTCTGGGTGGACCTCTGCTGGCCTCCATATCCTGTGCATACCTACGGAAGCATTTTCCCTAACTTCAGTTTCCTCAAACCAGACCCAAAGAGGGATGAAGAAACGTCAGGGAGTTCTCTGATTTCTTATTCCATGATAGTAGATCACTTCAACATAGTGGAGACTTGGTGCTCAACATTACTCATGAATGTCTCATAACTAACTCTGGGAAAGGACATCAGGAGGCTCTGCTGGACTTAACCAGGAGACACCCAGTCCCTTCATCTCAAGTTCAGCATGAGATCGCAGCTGCTAGCCTGAGTTCCCCATAAGCGTCAGTGTCAATTTCAGTTTCTTATAATGTAACTCACTTCATTTTGGGCAGAAATGTCAGGGTATTAGCTTTTAAAGGAAAAGGGAAGGCCAGTGGTTCTCCGGAGAAATAAAAACACAGCTTTGGGCAGCATATTATTGGCATGGGAATGAAACAGATCCCCTTTCATAACATGGGTTCCTGCGCTTTACATGCACTGACTGTATGGAAAAATAAAAAGGGAGGGGGTGGATAATAATTTTGAGAGAGGACCCTAAATAATAAAACCAGAACCTAGTGATCACCTTCTTTCCAGACTCATTTTCATTTTCATCTTGCAAGTCGGCAAAATGCCAGTGGGGAGGGAATGAGGCAAAAGCGATGGCATCGAAGGCTTGTACCTCTGACTCTGATGCCAGGGTGGGCTTCTCGGTGAGAGTGGTGCTTTCTGACAGGATGCCACCGTTGTAGTTGTTGCAGAGGTCCTCGTCGGAGTAGTGCAGCCCGCCCGGGCTGGGCCGTGGGGGGGACCTGCAGGTGCGGGATGATGTCTTTGAATTGGCCCCTCCCAAAGACACAGATTAGATCACCACATGTTTCAGTAACACCTGGGTAAATTACCGAGAAGTACTTCAGCAAAATTCTCAAGGGAAACAAATAATTAGACAACTAAAGAATAGAATAGAATAGAATAGAATAGAATAGAATAGAATAGAATAGAATAGAATAAAATTCATCCCCATAGGGAATCTGGGCTTTAGCATTTCCTAATTATAACCAATCGTAACCTGCCCTTTTGTACTTTTCATATAGAATTACTGACATCAAATCACTGCCCCACCACTAGAGGGCAGACTCTAGCATGGGAACTCTTTGTTTCCCCCACCTGGTGCCATTCTTCTTTAGAAAGGCGCTCTTCATGTTCAGGTGCCGGCTATTCAGCTCCAGTGCAGTGAAGCCTCCGTTATCCAGCGTGACCGACTGCTCAACTGTGGGGATAGCGCTTCCTGAAAGCAGACAAGGATCCGGCTGTGGCTTAAAAATAACTCTCCGGTAATTCTGAGATTCGGAGATCTGTGTTAATTCTAAGGCTTTACGAAAATGCTCGTCAGCAGCTACTAAGATGTTTAATGTTAAGCAGGCCAGGCCCTCCTGATGGAAAGGGACCAACAGAATTATGATGGCGGCGTTTACTGAGACTTTCGGAGGCAGCACAGATTAGACGCTGCCTATGCAGGCAACTTCTGTTTTTATCGAATCTGTCAGCATCAGAAGCAGCTAAGCTGGGGGCACAAATCCCGGACGGAAGTGCCAGTACTGGAAATTAATGGGTGCACACACATACACACAGGTCACCTACGAATGCATATCCAGTGCTCAGTAAGGACACAAACATGCACATATACATGCAGTCACACACCCCAGGTACGTCATTCCCATCATAGAAGTAGGACACGCAACACCCCTTCCTGACATTACAGATGGCACAAATCTTACCTCTTTGGGGCACCTTCCCCACATTTTTATGCAGATCCCCCCCCCCCCCCCAACACCTATAGCAGAGCAGGCGAGTCCCATCACTGGCTACAGACGCTGAACGAATCTGCCTCAGACGTGGGACAGATGACGGCCTCTTCGGTCATGAGTGACGTTAGTCATCCATATACACGTGGCTCAGACACAAATCGGGCAGAGAACTAGGAACCAAAAAAAATAAGAAAATACTAGCTATCCTTTACCTCAAGGGCAAGACAAGGATATTCGGACCAGACTGTGACACAGTTTACGTCCAGCCAGCATGTAACGAGTGACAGAAACGGAGGAATATAAAAAACGAAAGAGGAGAGGGACCAGGGTGATCCCAGCGAACGAACGAGGCCCCGACATAAAATATGTCTTTGTTTTTCTTAAACGTGGAAGCTCTGCATAAATGAGTTATTTACAACGTATGAAACTCTGACAGTGACAAAAGCACTCAGTTATATTACAAAGGCAATCACAGACTGCAGATTACAGGGCAGATGCACCCTGTGCCGTCGAACCCGGAGCAGTGCCGTTACCCCGCTGGCCCCCACACGTCAGTCTGGTTTCGGAAACGCGGCCCGCCCCCGCAGGCCTGCTCGGAAGAGCGGCCCGTCACCGACACGCGTGAAGGTGAAGCACAGGTAGCTCAACGCTCAGCAGACGCTCTCACCCCGCTAACACAGCACACAAGTCTGTGTGTCAGGCTGTGCTAAGGTAGGGCACCCCCCCCCCTCAGCAGCAGAATCGCCCTTAAAAGTTTCCCTTTTGACAGACAGCTTTGTGCTCGACCTCAGAAGTTTTGTAGTGCCATCCTTTTGTGTTTGACATCAATTCACAAAAAAAAAAACCCGTCCTTATGCATAACATGAGAGCAAACACTGAGGACAGGCGAGATCAAATGATTAAAAAAAGAAAGACACACGGTTTGGCCACAAGGAGACGCTAATGGTCCAACAATCTGCTCCGGAATTGGCACAGTCCTCTAAAAGTCTCCAGAAAAGAGGAACTCGATATGAAAAAAAAAAAAAAAAGGTGGATCTTCATCCATAATCTCCTTCCAAGAGGGGGGGGGGGTACTGCACATACAGGCATCTTCCCAAGCACCCAGCCCCCCCACCATGGACGAGGGACGCCGCTTCCCTCAGTCGTTGTGGGATTTCTCAGCACTGGCCTGGGGGGAGGGAGGATACAGCCATGAAGCAAACCGGACGGGAGAGCGGGCCGGACGGGCGCGGAGGGAGAGGCGGGCGCGACTCACCATCGCCAGCTGCCGTCCGATGTTGCCGACGGTGACGCCGCCCGAGAAGAATATGCAAGGGAGCCAGGAGCGAACGTACAAGAAATCCGGCGACGTGTACCTGTGTGACACAACGGGCAGCACCCTCAGAAGACACCTCATGCACGCGACCGGCAAGGGTCCCAGGCTGGAATTTAACCTCTTCTCACAGGACTAACCCCTCTGGCCAGCTCTAGGCCTGGTCAAAATGCCCTTCTCATTTGCGGGACACAGAGCAGAGACACAGGCGTTCCTTTGATGGCCAACATGAAAACTCTACGTCATCCTTCTGTTCCAGCTTCTGTGAAACGGCAACAATGGGTACATTCTACGCGCAGCCAGCTTGGCCACGCACGCACACAGACAGACCCGGGACACCTACTGGTATACGCCGTTGTAGACCAGCACTTGTGTGACGAGCGTCGCTAGGAAGGCGATGGTAATGCCCAGACCGAAGCCGCTCCTCGACCTGTCGAAAGTCCACCAGAGACCCAGCGAGAGGGCCGCAAGCGTGAGAGACAGCTGAACGTTGTTGGCGAAGTCCAGTTTCTGCGGCGGGCGCCATTAAGGACTACAGTGTCACTGCAATGTCACACAAACGGATAACATCCACTAGCCGGAAATGGATAAGCCAACGGGAAAGTGGAGAAAGGAACACAGAAGGGGGGCGGAGTGGACTGACCATCGAAATAGCCTGCAAATCATGGGCAATTGAGAATGTACAGTGATTGTAGCCCTGGGGGGGGGGGGGGGCGGTAAGTAAAGGATACAGCGCTCGCGTGGTTGATGCCCACAAACACTGCGATGCAGCGCATGACGCTTGCCCACTCCCTCTTGAATTTGTGCGGCTCCCCCAGGTGACGGTCGATGCACGGATACAGCAGACCGACCACAGCTGCAAGAAAAGAGCAACTCTGGTTACACACCATAAGCGGCCAAATGTTTCCAAGGGCATATAACATTAAATAGCATATGCGACCGCTTGGGGGCGCAACGTTTCCCACCATTATCATAACTCTTTCTCCATGCAGAACGGAGTTTACTACAGCTGCGTTTGTTTAAATCCCCACCGCGCGGGGCTTCCCCGTTCCTCTCCCTGGGCGAGTGGCACGTTCGAGCTGAGAGCCAATCAGCTGCCGCAACAAAAGCTCACCAGTTACCACGACAGCCAATCAGAAGGAGGCGCCGAGTTGATGCTAAGCCAACCAGCGAGCGGGCAGGACCATGAACGAGACACATGCAGGGAAACGGAACTCGTACCCCAGGGTCGTTTCTTTTAGTTAACACACACAAAATAACTGTACGGATGCTATTCATGGCTCACTTACAGGTTATAGCTTGTTGGGAAGAAATGTGAGGCTTTATAGTCGAAGCACAACCTGCCCGTCGTATAGTTTAAGTCTCCATGAAAACCCGACCATCTCACAGTAAAACAATAATGGAAGAACACTAACCGGAATGCATTCGTGCTTTTATGTAGAATATGCATTATATTATTACATTATAAGGGCTATTGCACATCATGCACGCTACTTTATACAGAGTAAATATAAGAGATCCTTACCAGCGGCTGTGCCGCAGCAAAGTGGAACCCACCATGCCGACGAGAACAGGATGGCCATGGCCTCCTCCGGGAATAAGGTGACGTTCCTCTGTACCTGCAGCAAGTTCAGCACCAGCGCAAGCAAGACCCCGACGGCGAAAAGCACAAGGCCCTGCCGGATCAAGTGCGTCGCCTGGACGCGGCGCAGGGAGTCCCGCACGCCGCTCAGGGGGGCTGAGACCGCGGCCATCATTACCGCCGCCGAGGCTATGGAGGTTACGCCTGGGGTGCTCTTAGCTTTCGTTCCCGTCGGACACGAACAGTGCCAGCACTGCGCTTCCAGCTCTGGCATTTGGCACTAACGCTGGAGAGAGAGAGGGGGAGAGAAAGACACGACCCCCTGTCACCCAGCGTCATCACTGCGGTACTACGGGCGATCCCATAGCGAAAACATCAGGCGGCGCAGCCAAATCACATTTGTAAATTAAAACAGCACCAGCCAAAATATACGCAGAAACTGCTAATACAGATTAATCTTACAGATATGTCGCTGATTTCGACTGAGGTATTAAAATAATGTTTGTTTGTTTTTTTACCTGGGCTGCCCGATGAATCCACGTTCATTCAGAACTTAGAGGTGACTGAAAATAAGTTCTCGCGACTGAAGCTGTTTCATATCCCACTATCAATAACGCAAGAATGAGGGGGGCGTCGCTTTCAGACCTCATATGACAACAGCGTGGACCTGCGGTGCGAACGGACAGTCTGGTGAGTCGCGCCGACCAATGGGAGGACGCCGATGGCCGTGACGCCACCAATCACCACACCCCGTTCTTGTACAGGGGCGCGCTCTGGAGACGTGCAGGATGCGTGACGTGTGCTTAGAGATGGAAAAACAAAAATAACTATACACCCTGGACAAAAGTGCAAGATCGATCTTTCGATGAGGACGTGCATGTTGCAAAATGCCCACTAACAGCCGTCACAATGACTCAAACGTACAGTTTGTTCCCAGTTTTTACATAAAGATTTAAATTCAGGTTGAGTGCCTTTTCTGTTCAATGTAATGAGTTAGTTACTGGAATATCCATGATCAAGTATCATGGGGAAGAAGTTTCGGGAAGTGAAGCGTGTGAATTTGTTCCTTTTTTTCCCTTTTCAGGATTGAAATTCCACCCCTCCCCCACCCTGTTCTTTGTGGAGTTCGCGTGTTTTCACCACGTGTTCGCTCTCAATCCAACAGCGTTAATTATCTTCAAATTACCTATAGCGTGTGTGCCTATTAAAATGGATTGCCATCGCATCTCGGGTATTTCCCTGCCTTATACCGTATACTATGCCCCTAGGTACCCGTGACCTGTACTGCATAAACAGATGGTTATGACTGTAGCCTAGCATTTCTCGAAATGCTTGTACTTGTATGTGTAGGCAGGGCAGATAACAACTGAAACCCACCATATGCTGTGACCCGCCCTTTAAGATTAGCAGGCACGTGATTTGGACTAAGAATAACATCTGGTTCTTTGATAATGTGTAAGTCAGCAGACCACATGGGGACTGCCCTTGTGCTGAAGTTTATCAGTAGTATTTTGCTGTTTGATAAAGGTAATGACAACATTACTGAAGGGTAGCCAAAGGTAAAAGCACGGGAATAATCCAGTCTAGATGAACACGCAACTGTATCCCAGTAGGCTCCTAAGTCATTTTCGGAATTCATGGAAGACAATATTTTTAGAATAGCTGTAATGGGAAGAATGTAAACAATAACAAATGATCTGGCCTTGTCTTTGGAGGGCATAATTTGTCACGAATGGAGGTGAAGGTGTCATCTATTGACCAGCAGCTACGAGAAGAAATTGTTCAGTGTCAACCCCAAAAGCCAGTCAGTGGACAATCTTTATTTAACCTTAATAAAGTTAACTTATTAAACTTAAACTTGTGGACAAATAGTAAATATGGGGAATTATTATTATTTTTAATATATATCTGCATCATTACTCACTGAAGACGAGTTGAAACAGTGTTCAGTCACCGTCGAAGACGTCAAAGCGAAATCTGTGGGTAGATTCGTAGCAGGATCATTCATGTGGTACCTCAGATAAGATTTGCTGTAAACAATGACATTCCAAATAGTATTTGGGGGCTTCAACATTTCAGAGTAAATAATTAACATTAGATTGACTGCTTTCCATTTGCGTGGTTCATTTGCCCATAACACTTGGCTCATTCGTTGTTGACTAAGTCGCTGCCCTTTGTTCCTCCATTAACCAACAATTTATATAATATGTCTCTTGCTGACCTACTTCCAGGTTTGCAGTAATACAAGGTAGTTATGATAGAGGCTGTATTGCTTTAAATCTGCCACAGAGCCTGAACTACAGCTCGCATAAGAGACATAGCAGCCATTAAACTCATATATGTCTCACCAGAGGTGCCTGTAAAGGAACATAACCAGACTGGGGGGCCCAATATTTCTAGCAATGCTCCTGTGTCTCACATTCAATCATCTGTTTTCACAATAAGCCTTGAAATTTTTCATATCTAGTTTTACCTTGTACCCATGACTGGTCAAACACAAGGTGACATATACCATATGGATACAAGTACTGGGACACCTGACCATTACACCCACAGGAACTTTTATGACACCCCAACCTTAAATCCATTGGCATCAGTATGGAGTTGGTCCCCCCCTTTGCAGCTATAACAGCTGCCACCATTCTGGGAAGGTGTTCTCTGGATAAGGCTACAAATGAAAGGAGCTCAAGGAGTCAGAAAGCAAAATATGGAAAAAAAACACCAACTACAAGAAATGACAAGGAAACAAGGACAAATACAAGACAACAGAGGGAGCAAGAACAGGCAAGGGAACACAGCACAAGCTCATAATGCAGAACAGTGTAACAGCTAACCTTCTGAAGCAATGACCTACTAAAGAACTGAACCGAGGCAGGAACATAAATACACAAACTGAACTGAGTAATGAAGCAGGAGGCATGAGACATGAAACAACCAGTCAGAGAGGGTGGAGGACAATGACCAATCAGGTGGGAGTATTCATGATGCATAGGGAAACAGGCGGATCAAACAAACTTAATCAAGGTACCAAGAGACCAACAGTGAAACTAAGAAACCAAAGAATATAACAAAGACAAGGAAGACATAACCAAGGGCACAAAAAAAACAAAACACAACCCACAGATTAGGAAGAAGAAAACTGATACAGAAGATACTGTACATTAAGATACATTAAGGAACAAAATCAAATAAATACAAAAACAGGCAGCTGGCCTCAAACGTACAACTACAGGGCTTACAGGTGCACACTAATAGAGCTATGCAGCAGTCTGGGGAGCTGGGAAACACTAAGGACTTGGACAACAGGGAGGACAGGATGGCCAGTGACACCTGCTGGCCAAATGGGGAGGAGACGTGAAAGGCTGGGACCGATGGGTGCTGGCCCTGACACTCTCCATTCTCCACCCAACATTACTGTCGGCACAAAGCAGTCAGGCAGGTAACACACTCCTGGCGTCCGTCAAACCCAGACTCCTCTATCCGACTGCCAGACAGAGAAGCGTGATTCATCATTCAATGGAACATAATTCCACTGCTCCAGAGTCCACTCCTGGCACACAGTTAATACCAGGGGGTTAATAACTCCATAGTTATTGAGTCAACAGAGTTTTGGCAAGTTTTACACATTATATGCCTCAGTACTCATTGACCCCCCCCCGCGCTGTTACTGTACATGACCTGTCACGTTGTGGCTGGGATTCTATTGCTGTTAAATGCTTCCACTTTTCAATAACACCATTTACAGGTGACACTGGAATATCTAGCAGAGAAGAAATATAATGAACCGACTTACTGCAAAGGTGGGATCCTATGACATAACCACGCTTGAATTCACTGAGCTCTTCAGAACGACCCAGGGTTCTTAACCTGACTGCATGGCCAGGTGCTTGATTTTATACACCTGTGACAATGGGTCTGAATTCAATGATTAAGAGGTGTAACTCAAAACCTTTGTCCATATGGTGTAATGTGGGAGAAATCTCTCTTGAGTGGCAATAAAGACACATATGGATTGAAAACTGTGTTGCCTTTGGTTGTATTATGATGTTTAAAAATAACTTTTTGAAAAGAAAAAACACAGACAGGCAACATTATCCCAGATCCCAGGCCTTGTTTATGTCCCGCATGCTTTCCTGAATGACGTAAGGGAACCTGTCCAAGGTCCAGAAAGGGCAGTTGTATGTAGACTTTCATTCACAAGTAACACTGTGTCTAATGAGTAATTACACTAAAGCTTTTTTTTTAAAACATGTACCCTTGTCATTCATGTAGATACATTCATGTTTCAGTTTTATTTGCACAGTTATATAGAATTTAATATTTTAATTGTGCATGCCATCAATATGTTCCTATTGTAAATATAAATGCCTGCTGTAGACCTGATCAGTGCCTGTATTTAGTCATTTAAACCAATAGTCATGTATTGTAATTCCTGGTGATTAGGTATCTTTGACACCAGCCTACAAGACATCATCCACGTGGAATTAAATACAGTGGTACCTCGGTTCTCGAACTCACTAGAACTTGTATTTCTTGAAAGTCAGCAAACAAGTTTGACCTAGAACTTGATCTAAAAATCATAAGTGGAACCGTGAATGCTGATCTAATATAAATTATACGCACCAGGAAATGAGTCTTACTACAATGCAATTCTTACTTGAAAGCCTTCTTCATAGACTAGACAATTAACCAAATAAAGCAGCGCAGCATTACAGTAAGTAACAATAAATAAACACCTAACTTACGTGTACTATTAGAGCATTTATGTTATTTATTGAAACTTTATTTTACCAGGTTAATTAACTGAAAACTAGTTCTGACTGCTTTACATGATATTTGGGAGAAATAGCAGATTACGCATCGGAACTGCATGGGATACAAACGTCATGCATGTAACTAAACTCTTCAGCCAATAAGGGCAAAGGTGTGTCGTCATGGAGACGGTTCCAGTTTGTGCAGCCGGGTGAGAGGTCGCAATGCATCTAACTGTAATTCATTGAGTCAGGATCATAATGCGTTGCTTTAAGCCAGCGCTGTAAGCAAGTCGAACGTACCCAATGACCGAACTGGGGAAACAAACTGAAACGTGGATCTAATACAGAGGACTAATGACAACAACCAGAAACAGCTGATCACATGGGGATCCCACACGAGGTTAACGAGGGGGCG
>JAABNY020000082.1:12225443-12237047 GCA_015164015.2 Brevimyrus niger
GGAGAAAGGCTCATGATCCCCTCACCCTCAAAGCATGGGGAGAAAGGCTCATGATCCCCTCACCCTCAAAGCATGTGGAGAAAGGCTCATGATCCTCTCACCTGCTGTCTTCTGAACCTCAGAAGCAGGGATTTTGCTAGTGTGCCCAAGCTCCCTGTTAGTGACCTCGCACTTAGTCTTTGGAGACCCCTGGAATACTGCGGTAAAGAACTGCGGTTTAGCTGGTTCCCAGTAATACTGGTCCTTGTATGAGCAATGCCAAATGTGCAGAGGGACTAATGCTGTTACGGTGATTAAAGATGGCGATGTGGCTCTGTAGGTTAGCAGTCTGTGATCAGCAGGATGTCGGTTCAAATCCCGGCTGGCAGAGTGATGTCACCATTGAGCCTTTGAGCAAGGCCCTTAAACCCAACTGCTCCAGGGAGTGTCTGACCTGCTCCCTTAAATGCTTTGGATAAAAGCTTGTGCTAAATGAATAAAGTTAATATATGAGTGTATAGGTTGTGTTTGTTACAGGCTGCACAGCAGATCCACAGTGGATAATAACAAACATCTACACTAGGGAGACTGAAGCCTGTCATGTGATGTCATTATCGATACTGTTCAGATGCTGACCGTGTAAAATTTACCCGGAGAAGACCAGCGGCCTCAGTAAAGCCAGTTTCCTCACTACACTGTATTGACACTGAGCCTCATGCTGGGCCCTCAACGGGAATATCTGTCTCCAAAACACCTCAGAAGACCTGGGAGCCAAAGTCCACTATGACCTCAGATTAGTGCTCCTGCATTAGAACATAAGCCACCAATAATTACACCTTTTTCCTTTTCCAAGTCATGTTCTCATACATTTAGCCCTGTTTTTAGGCTAAGTTTAGCCTTTTCTATAATCCAAAATAGCACATAAATATACCAGTCGCACCCCAGCATGGTACCTTGAAGACAATTGCTGTAGAATTTACCGGAATACCCTAAAGTAATAATGTAGCCTCAATCTTTGGCGGCAATTGAAAATTCTGACCCTCTGCAAACCTATGGTGTCTCTAAAGCGGAAGCGTTTCCATGGTGATAAACACCTGAGGTTTCCAGCCCGAAGGCCGACAAGCCGAACGCCGATTGCTGAATGCGATCAGGGTCTAGTAAACTCAGTACGACTCCGGGGTTTTAATTCACTCGAATCACTCACAAGGCAGCCCACTTGATCTCCAGACTTTTCTGGGGAAAAAAAACAGTAGGTCAATATGATTCTGGGACACAGTGGAAAACTTCTTCTTCGGATCGTTGACAGCGGAAAAGCTTTTACACGCCAGAAAGTTCCTCTGGAAATTTGACTCTAATCTGACACCGGAAGCGGGCACCCCTCCCCAGGGAAGGACACATTAGCTACAGCATGCATAGCTCCAGGGGGACTTTCTGTCGACTACCTGACATCTCACACTGAGAATCGGCTCCCTCTGCAATCGGCACCAAGCACCTCGCAGTTTACAGAGACCCGCTTGACGTAAAACCAGCAATGGCAGCCGGGCCGTGACGACCACAGATGCTGACGGATTTCCGGATGTTTTTTTTTTTATTATTATTATTTTTAGTTAAAGCCGACCCTTCTTCCCCACTTTCCACAGATGTGTTGTGTTGAGGCTTATATGAATCTCTCATTCGTACCCGACGCTCTTTCATTAGAAGTAAAACCTCCTCACTCTACCATCATCCCAATACTCAAAGAGATTTCTGCCGGAAATCTTTTGAATTGACTAATAAGTATCTGGCGACGCAGTGGCCAGCCTATCAGGAAGCCCAAGCCGCAGGGCAGCCCTCTCATTGGAGGAATCACTGCAGCCCGAGCAGCTGAGGGCCCCGTCACACGTCTGCTCAACTTGGGCCTTGAGAGAAACCACCAGGCTTGAGGAAATGCCACAGAGCCATACTCAGCGATTTCACTCGGCAGACTGTGAAGCGGAACAGGCACAGACTGGGGTAGGGATGGTCAACTTCTCTTCAAGACCTCATCTTGCAGCAGGGATGGGGGTGGGTGGGGGGGTTGGCAGGGAGATTCACTGAACAAAAAGCAGCAGAAATGCAGCTTTAAAAGTCACTCTGCTTTTCAGGAACCAAAGTCCGTCTCACAAAGACAACAACAGCTGTTCCAGCCTTTGATTGTTTGTCAAACATTCCATCCATCCACAGCCCTTCTGAGGAAAAAATCTCCCTTCTGTTTGGTCTTTGCTGCCACAAACCGTCACGGCTGACGTAAAGAGCTCCGCCCCCAGCGTGCGGCTAGGCTCAAAGGTGTCCAATAAAGGAAACTTTGTCTTTGAGGAGATGGTGAATGCGAGTGAACTTCAGTAGATCCCCCGTGCAAACATTTCACCTTCTAAAGGGCGCGTGATGTGACTCCTTCAGCTGCCCGAGATAAAGGTGTCCGTCTGTGGTCAGGCCCACTCAGGTCTCCCTCACCCTGTGATGTGGTCACGCCCTATCGTCCCTGGTTCAGCCCAGAAGCTCACAGATATCAAAGCGCTATGCTGAGGTAGACGCCAGAGCAAAACTGTTGCTGTGAAATAACTGACCGCCTCAGTTCAGAAGCTTTGCCAAAAACCACAGAGGTAGCAAGTGAAATAACTCACAATAAATCGTCCATGATAGCAGAACCACCATCGATTCTGATTCAGGGGAAAAAGGCAAGAATGTAAACAGAACACAGCCGGAAAAATAGCTTTCCGGTCCTGAAAGGCAGAAAAGACATTCATGAGCGGTGATCACTCCTGATTGATGAAAGATCTGTCTCAGGTGGGAAGGACTGGAAGCCTAACAGTGCTGTGCGTTTGCTAGAGTATGAAGAAATCAAAGCACGCCCCGCCTCGGAGGTATTGCTGGGGAAGTGGGGGGCAGGGATATTGCGGGGGAGTTAAAAAAAATAAAACACTGGAAGAAGGAGCTATACTTTGGAAACAAAGCTCCCAGACGCTACTGATGCTAGATAATCCTGGCGGGGGGGGGGGGGGGGGTTATCTCAGATGAACCCTGAGATTAAAAACATATAGGCCACTTAATCAGAAGTTTCATTCGCTTCCCGTTTCAGTTTGCTCCCCAGGAAACACAATCCCGACCTGCTTGCGTTTTCCAGGCGGACTCGGCGTCGCAGATTAAAAGGGGGAAAAAGAGAGAGAGAGAGAGAGAGAGAGAGAGAGAAAGAGAGAGAGGAGATAACGAGTAACGAGTGTTTAAACACCTTGTGCGTCCCCATGGCCAATGAGAAGCGGCAGGAAGCCCGCAAACAGAGCAGATAAATGGTGTCTTTGTGTGGGCCGATAGCGTTATCGCGTTATCTAATCCCGGAATGCCATGATGGGGCTGAGGGAAGACAAAGGTGGGGGCGGAAGCCAGGGGCCCTGGGGGCCGCAGAGGCAGCCGCACGGCGGTTTGTTTACCTGAGCTCTCAGGTGCACCGCGTCCGGCGCAGACATCTGACATAACACTCCAGAGACAATATCCAGATGCTTATCGTGGAGGGCATTGGGGGGGGGGGGGAACCAGGGGAGATTAATCAAACACAGATGCATCACCCGGATTAACCCTTTCGGGGCCCCTTGGCCCCTCGCTCCCCGTCACCTGCCCGTTGTCCACCCAGCCTCTGAATTAGGCGACAGGCTGCTTGTAGCATCTGGCTTATTCCCGGGTAAGTTAAGATTAACCCTAACAATAACGCTGTCTGTAGTTTTACCATTGAGCTAACAATCGAACAAAAAGTACTGGGGGAGATTAGCTGGCTGTAAAGGGTATGAAACTCTGCAGCTGTAGGTAAAAAAAACACAGAGAATGATACCTGGCCATCTAATTATCCTGCAGTAGGTTGACAAATAGTGTGTTAAAAATGCAAGGCTTGTAAGTTTGAATCCCAAGGGAACACAAATGGATTTTAATCCTTCCCACTACTATGTGTTGCAGCTGTTGGGATGGATGGTGTTAATAACTGTCATCAGTGATAGATGTTTTGTTAGAAATTCAGGTCCAGAATATAAATGCCGCAACAATCTTAATAAGATGATCTTATTATGGAGCCTGTTTAATTTTGCGCTCACCGTTGAACCTAGAGTCGCATGGTCTTTGGAACTGCGTCTGTCACACTTCCGTAACAGAGCATTACATCCCAGAAAGCAGAGGGGGAACAAAGCCAGAAACTGCCTGGACGAGGTGCCAGTCCATCACGGGGCACAGGGCAGGGGACACCCTGGACGGGATGCCAGTCCATCACGGGGCACAGGGCAGGGGACACCCTGGGCGGGATGCCAGTCCATCACGGGGCACAGTCAACTACGGGCCAGTCAGAGACACCGATCCACCCAAACCATCGCAGGAAACGCCGTCAACCACGAGAAGATCAACATTTAAAATCCAGACACACAGCTGGAGAATCAAACCCAGGAGACATAACACCCAGATACTCAAATACTGAAATAACTTCTGTAAACGTTTCTCAGCTGGCGAACCTCGTAGCTGCAGGTTCCACGAATGCTGATGTCGACGTTTTTCGGCCACTGAGGAACAAGGTGTCCCTCCCAAGTTACTTCGATAAGATATCCACCAGTTTCCTTCTTCAAAAGACATCCTGCCACCTCAAACCGCTCCGCTAAGCGCTGGGTGACTGGCAGGTATATCACGGCTGTCCCATGTCCCGCCATTCGCTCAGTAGTTACAGTTGACAGGTATGACTGTTTCCCTTCACCATGTCGCCGAACGGCGCCGTCGGACCGGAAAGGAATGAGGGTGCCAATTGATGTTTGCCACCGTCTGTTTAAGCGAACCGGACCACGGAGGTGAGGTAATGACAAAACAGCCGGGGATGAGCGCATTACGCTGATGGCCAGTTTTAAGTGTAAAAATGCGCGACAATCGATTTGCAGGCTCGCTTAAGCCTCGCCCTGCGGCCCCAGGTGATCGGAATGTGATGATGCCGGTGATGTGGGGGGGGCGATAAAGCCCAGCGCTGAAAGACCCGTCACCTCTGCCCTAATCCTCGGGGGGGGGGGGCGCACGGGAGAACAATGGCTCACAAGCTGATGCAGGGCTTTGACCAGGAACGCCACAAATAGCTGGGGCGTGAAGCAGGAAGTGAGTATACACGCTCGACCGCTCGTCTATCCAGGGGAGGCTCAGCTCCTATAGTCACTCAGTCAGGAAGTTTTCACTCCAGTTAAGCCACAACATGGCCGTGCTGTTATAGATGCATTACCTACTACCTGTAATGTGTCTCATTTGTATATGTAAGTGTTTATCTGAAATGCAGACATTTTCTGGTCATTCCATATTATCACTGTTGCCCTTACTGCCTTGTAGTCTAAAGACAGGCAAGAATGTTATTTTACCAAATCTTGAGACAGCTGGAGCTGCTCGTTAATTAAACTGGTAAATTTGTCGCGGTGGCTGAAGCTGGAGCTGGAGCTGGAGCTGAAGCTGACACGTGGGACACAGACGTCCACCTTCAGGGTCGCGGGATTCAGTTCAAGCTGCTGGAGCGTTCGGACGGCCTTACCTGTAGGGGGCGCCATCTCGCGCTTGCCGAGCGGTACGTCCGCCGTGGGTCGCTCCCCGAGGCTCAGCGCCCTCGGACGCTTGCTGAGGCCGCCCCCCGCGGCCGAACGCAGCTTGGAAGCCGGCCCAGCCGACGACGGCCTCAGCAGACGGGACGGCGGGAAAACGCGGCGAGTCGAGGTCTGCATGCCGGCGCCTGAAGCTCTCCGGACCTCGACGGTTCTGGGGTCTTTGGGCCGCAGGAGGAGGAGGGGATGGGAATGGGGGTTAAGCTAACCCTTCTTCACCCGCACTCATCTCATGGTTCCCACGACCCAGGTGCTGCTGTGATCTCACACCCTGATGGTGTCAAGGGCACCAGCTGACCTTAACGCTGACGCTCCTCTTTCCTCTCAGCTCAGTCAGCCTTCTCCTCGGTCTCCCTCTCTCTCCCGTTCTGCCACCCTTTTTTCGGAGCCTCTCCCTCCTGCTTCACTATTTTCTCCCCCCACAGCTTTTAAAATCTGCCCCCCTCGCCGATTGGCTGGCTTTTCAGCGCCCGAGCGCGGTGCCGGCGGATGGAGCGAATGACGCGCCGAGGCGTGCCGACCGTCCCCCAGAAGAGCCCGCCCCCCCAGGTACAGCCGCCGCCGGCCGGCCGGCCGCCGAGGGGAGCGAACGCTGGCTCTCTGAACCCCGACGTGTCTCAACACGTTGTCTTCCTCTTTCCTTGTCTCAGTGCTTTACACGCCCTGCGGCGAATTCTCTATTTTTACACTCTCAAACAATTCATGCATCATTCTGATGTAAGACAAACGCACTTTGCAGATTGTAAATCTGTACGTGAAATGGCAAGTATTTATATAAATTTGGATAAAGGCGACTTTACAGTAAAATAGTAACAAACTACTATTTGCTGTATTCAAAAACCGATGCTGAAAAGACTGTTACCCGGAAGAATAACAACGATTCCTAGTGATTCAACATCTCACAAAATATAGCTACACAAGACACGTTCTTGCGCATCCAGAAACGTATGTGAATGTGTTAAAAGCTGCATGGTATAAATTTCGCCACTTCCGTGTAATTGCCTGCAGAATTCCTCATACATCTGGAAAACTTGCGGATATCAGACAGCACGTACCTTCATAAGAAAGACACTGCATGCTGTTCTTGCGCGGTGCCAGAAATCACGTCCAGATCCGCTGGATTTTGTATTCAACGCGCAATAATACAGGTTCGACGTGTTTTCGAGAATTTTCCAGGATATTTTCAACAGTAACGTTTAGTATTTTAAATGACCTTTTTTAATTACTAAAAGAAGAGCATGTAAACGTAAAAAGAGAAGAAAAAAACAATACGAACATACCAAAGCAGTCAAAGCAGAATTTAGATTCCGATTACATTTGTAAAGATGACGAAGACCTTAAGACTGGTTCTTTTTGACGCTTAAATTAATATACGCTTATATGTATAATAGGCCTACATAGTAATGCACTACATAGGCTAAATAAACAAACGATTATTAGTAATAATAAAGTGACACTACATTTGGGTTGTTTACTTTTGAAGAACAAAGTGTTCCGGTCATTGGCACGTAACCTCTGAGGGTACCCGTGTTCGGACCAACGCAATCCGCTTATAATTCGCTTCAGAAGGGGATAAGGGTTCAACTACAGATGACAAATAACAAGCAGATCGTGGGCCAAAGTCAGCCCACCTGAGCATGCTTTTTATCTAAATGATTAACTTTTTCGATCCCCTTCACTCTGAAATGAAGTGGGTGACACATATTTTGTAAGTCTGGCCGACGCTGTGGTATTCAGTAATTATAGGGTCCTCGTCGGAACCTGCGAACTGACGCATTGAGGAATGGAGTCAGATGTGATCGGCAGATCAGAGTGGCACTGGCTGGGACATTTACGGGTTTTAGCGTCGTGGCAGATGCAACCCTCGGTAAACACGCTCTGTTGACCCTGAGACAGCAAATGACAGGGCACTTTAAAATGTACACTAACACACACGCGTGTTTCCGTAGCAAACAGGTTTTTTCCAGGTGATCTGCCGAGCAAACTGCGACAGACGCTATAGGGATTTTTGTTCCGTTTTATATAGAATCGGCACATTAGACCAAAATCTTTAATTTCACATAAGCTAGGTAACCTAATTGTTTTATGCCGGCCACAGAAGAAACGCTACAGTGGCGGGATTTTCCTGCCTCAAAAACTTACACGCAGATACACGCACATATAGTAACAATTTACATTAAGTGGAACATGGAACATTCGTTTCACTTCCATAATTCATTCATAATGCATTCATAGAACATTTATAATCAGCATGCAAATATACCTTAACACCCTATCATACTTTGACTGCTGTATACATCAATAACAAACATGATAATCATTATCATATAATTGTATAATCCTTGTTATTAGTGTATATTAAAGCTGTTAAGGTACATTAAGATGCTAGGGTATACATGTAACATTAATGTTCTGTGAATGCATTTTGATGGTGCAGTTAATGTAAAATGTTGCCATAGGTAGACAGATTGACAGACAGACAGGCAGCCACACTGATAGTCAGATTGGCAGACAGACTGTTCACTGTGGGATCCATATTCCTTCAGACTGAATGTGTCGGCCCATGGGGGGGGGCAGAATTCCAGACTACGCCCCTGTTCACATTCACCCCATGTGTGTGGCTGATAAACATTTTTGAAAACGGTGGGCTTTCCATAAACTCTCAGAAGTGTTTTTTTTCCATTAACTCTCAGAAGTGTTCTTTTTCCATAAACTCTCAGAAGTGTTCTTTTTTTTTCCCTTCAGTGACTTACAGTTACTGAAAGCTCCCCACTGGCACGCAGACAGTGTGTTTACTGCAGTGCTACCCGCAGTGCTACCCGCAGTGCTAATTAGAGGTTGTTGGAGGCAGTGCTTCTAATTGCCTCGCTACTGAACTGAATGGCTTTATTATTCTTAGATGAACAGAGATTCTCATAGAGCTCCATTCTCGCCCAGCTTTGTAACTGGCGGCTTTTCACTGCAGACTTTCCTGTAAAACTAAAGCAGTAAAATGTAAAACTAGAGCGTAAAGGTTTCGGTTTCAAGTATCCATCACTGTCCCCCGTCTCCAGGTTTACTTCATACCCCCATATCTTGGGTTCAGTTATGGTTCCTCATTATTGGTGTGGAGTTTAAGAGTGCTTCCCCCCCCCCCCTATTCCTTTCTGGGCTTCCTTCAGGAAGACATGCAGCCTATGTGAACTGGTGTCTCTGAATTTCCCGTAGCGTGTGACTGTGTACTTATGTGTTCCCTCCAATGGACCAGCATCCCATCTAAGCCCCCCCCTCCCCCCGTGAAATATTCTGTTCTTCCTGGGACAGACTCCACTGATAGACACCCGAGGCAACTGGTTCCAGTGTGGAGGAGTTAGCCTCTCCACCATCTTTGAAGTTAAATTACGACTAATTAATAAATAATAATTAAGAAATAAATTGCATGACCAATAAGAAATCCTTGCTAGAATCCTATTCACATTTAGAAACCCATTCTTTCTCTTCTTGGCAAAAAATTCTCTATTGCGGCTTTGCAAAATATCTTCTTCCCTCCTCGATTTTTTTGAAGCCCCAGCCACAGATGGACATCAGTGGGAGCTGGATGTAAATATGCAAATAACTGAAATAATATCTACTTTAATATATTTTGTTTTCCATTTCATCCCCACATATAATACTCATGTAAAACACATTCATTTCAACAAATAAGAACAATATAAAGTTTTCTGCTAATTTAGGATTGCTTGCAATTCGATTTGGTGAGTTCGTTCTGACCAGAGCTAATTGAGGCTAATTAATTACGCACTCGGCAAGGACGAAAGCAGACGCCCCATCCTGCTTGTCAGGCCCTAAGTCCCCCACCCCAGTGACGTCCATCGGCCTCGAGAGCCCAGAGAGGAGGCCGGTCATTCCACGACCACGTCCAGCCAAACACCCGACCACATCTGTGTAAACATGACACTGGGGTTCCTGGAGAAACGAGAAGACCTCTGGGTTGGGAGCTGGTTGGCAGGGAAGCACTGGGTCCAGACTTAATCTTGCAACATTCGCGTCGACATTTTTGCACGTACTTAAAGCGATTATCCTGCCTTTCAGCCCCTCACAAAGCTTGCGCAATTATTATGAGATTCCGAGGCTGGAAGGCAGC
The DNA here is from genome assembly GCA_015164015.2 of Brevimyrus niger. NCBI lineage: Eukaryota > Metazoa > Chordata > Actinopteri > Osteoglossiformes > Mormyridae > Brevimyrus > Brevimyrus niger. The sequence goes on from JAABNY020000082.1 coordinate 12,235,161, forward strand.
AGAGTGAAATGCTCCCAGACCACAGCCCCTTCGAAGTCAGTCTTATCCTTCTGTTTGTCTTTGGCCTTGCTCCTCTACTCCAGAATTTAGGTCAGCGGTGCCAGAATGCAGCCGAGTTGAGTGACACCGTGAAGAATCGCGAGTGTCTGCTGAAAGTACTGAAAAAAGGAACAAGCATTTGACCCCCACCATCCTGGCTGAGTGGTTCAACCCGCTTCCCATTGGTTACTTTTCTTTTTCTTATCTAGTTAAACCACTGCTTCATATTAGTCGCACACATGGTGAGTTTTACAGCTTCATTATCCCCCGACATCAGTCGACGTCCCCTAAATGCCATCAGCAGGAAATATTCCGCTCCTATATCTCGCTCCGTGTCCAGTGTTCAGAGGGTGGCACTGTGTGGCTTCTTACCTTCCTGTCTGTGGGATCTTACGGCCTCCCGATGTTTCAGCACAGAGGCCACAGAATGTGCAGAGCCCCGCGGGCTGTGATCCTATCAGTTCGGTTCACGGAAGTATGACGCACTTCTGTGTTGGGCCGACGCAAGTGGCCAGTGCTGTTGCGAGCATTCGAACCTGTTTGCTGGTGTGTTTGTGTCGCTCAGCAATTATACCGGCAAAACAGTAGGCGATACAGAGCTCTTTATGTTGCATAGATTGCCTTCCCTGAATGAATGATCGTTGGATCGTATAACTGAAACGAAACGGAAACACCTGCATCGCTGCAACATGTAGTTGTGTTTCTGGGTTGGTGCCTGTCAGGCTGCGGAGGAGGTTATGGTGCAGAGCCCAGGCCTACAGTGTGCTTACGCAATCAATTTGACATAGAAGTAAAAATCAGCGTTTACGGATGCTGTGACCGCGGCTACCTGCCCGTGTGACTCTGTATGCTCTGTATTCTTTCTGTGTCGTGTCATTTCTATGTTTGTATGCTCTGTATTCTTTCTGTGTCGTGTCATTTCTATGTTTGTATGCTCTGTATTCTTTCTGTGTCGTGTCATTTCTATGTTTGTATGCTCTGTATTCTTTCTGTGTTGTGTCATTTCTATGTTTGTATGCTCTGTATTCTTTCTGTGTTGTGTCATTTCTATGTTTGCAGGTCACCCAGGGAAAGATTGTGTGCAAAATGAACAGAGCTAAATAGACGACCCGAAGAGACGCTTGTTGTTATGCACGGACTCAAACAGTAATTTTCCCTTCAGATGTGGTGGAGACGCCCAGACAACAGGGGAGGGGATTAATGCCTTGCAAAGGCTTGTGGGTAAATTGATACTGATGTATAGCTACGCGCTTCCCGCAGCCTCCTTTGAAGGATGGGTCTGTGGAACCGAAAACAACATCTTAAGTGCTCTGGCCATTTGATGCTTCTTGTTGTTGGTGTTATTCGGCGGGTAGAACAGCAGTTGATGGCCGGTGATTGATGTGAGAAGTTGAAAGCCAGAGAGCAATTATTCCCCACGGAGACGTCAACGTCCTGGTCAGGGTGAATCCTGCGCCAATCCCCCATGACTCCCTTGACCGTCGCACCACTACTAAGGATAAGGATGGATGGATTGATGGATGAGAGGCGGTATGTTTGGTAGGTTGTGTGTCTTTTGTTGTGTTGTATGTGGCTGCAATGACAGAACAGTTATTTTTATATGTTTATAATCGAATTTGCCAAGTCATTAAGCTGGCTATACATGCCCAGTTTATCCACATATTTAACAGTAAATATAATATTACTCATCTTCTTCTAAAGTCAAGCAAAAAGTTGTCTAGGCCATGAGAACATATGGCAGACAACCCCCCCCCCCTTTACTTTTAACTAATCACCAAACTGTGGTATATGAAGGTTGTCTGTGATGAGATACCTCACCTAACTGTGGTATATAAAGGTTGTCTGTGA
>JAABNY020000082.1:12241043-12254966 GCA_015164015.2 Brevimyrus niger
CTCCCCCCCCCCCCCCACCCCGAACCCCCCGTCTCCTCTGCAGGCATACATAAAAAGAAAATGTCTTTACTGGAAAATCACCTGCTTTGTGGAGTCGACTCAATGACACCCAACAAATGGCATCATTAACCTTCCTCCCGGTGAGGTTCCGAGTCACAAACACATCTGACGTCACTCGTCACTGAACTTTCTAAACGGCCCGGAATATTGGCCACAGTGACGTTCTTGGTCCTCATAATGCTCCATCGGTGACTCAAGGTAAGTCACACGCAGATGAGATCAAAGAAACCCATCGACAAAGTGAGGAGACATAAATGAGGCGGGTGTAGGTGATCACGGCTTAAAATGGTGGCATGACCACAGGAGCTGGTTTTTCCACTGCGGGATAGTAAGAATGATCACATTACAGATGCTTCAGGCAGATTGGAAACGCTGGTGCCTTAATGGGTTCGCTAAGGTCCTCGTCAGAGTGACCTACACACTGAGGCATCGACATATGTGCAAGACGTAGGCGTTCCACGTATTTTGGCTAAACACTTTCGGAGCAAACAGCTGTGAAAGTTAGATCCCCAACACCAAGTTTGTTTTTGAATACGAGGCAAATGTCTGTGCCACAGGTCATCATCTCCATCTGCTGGAATCAATTATCATTCTTTCAACAACTGTAACTCTTGTATAAAATGCGGAATTTCGAGGTGCCTTGAATGTCTCGCGCTTTCAGGCAAGGTGCTTATTTTTGTGCTGCCAAATGTTTACGTGTATCTCCTCCTGACATGACCAGCCGTCACTCCCGCTTGTCCGTCAGGAGTTGAACCCAGCTGGGTTTCACCATCTTGTTCCAATGTTCACGATAAACCAGAAGCCAGATTCTCGGGATGTACTCGTTGCAGGCGAAGAGGAATGCAAAGATAATGCAGGTCTGGTCTGGAAGATGAAGAGGCTTCTTTCTCTTTCTGAGAAGTGCCTGAGCTCACACTGTAGAACCTGCTGGTAAGCTTGATATCACCATCATTCTGTATATCTGCGATTCACCCAGCTGAGCTGGGACCAGAGCAGCCCGTCAGAGTGCATGGGAACTTATCTTCCTGCACTCGACACCGTGTAAATTAACCCCAGGCTGTGAGACAAACTGACGTATAAATGGACTTCCATTTGAGAATTTCCTATCTCGCACAGTGGCACTTTGTCCGATGAAATGTCAAACACATCTCTCTCCTCTTCTATTATTTTCTTCACTGTCTGATTCATTGCATGTGCGTGCATCACTACGCCCCTTTGACTTGTTCCCTAACCAGGACTTAAATACGCAAAAGTCGTTTCTGCACACTGACAGCTGTCAGTGTCTCTGTACCTCTGCCGCCCTCTAGAGGACAAACTGGAAATATATTTTGAAAACCATACACAGTCCGCAAGCCCTTTCGCATAAACACAGAACAGTGATTGTTGCCACCAGCATGTCAAGCCTCTCGTGCAATAGTGACCCAGTGTAACACAATGGGTTCTTATGGGTCAGAACTCCCCTTTTCCCAGTTAGCCCATATGCTCCTGTAATGATAAGCCATCTCGTCAGACGCTTCACTGCCCCCCCACATTAATTAATTACTTTATTTATTTGCATATGGGCACATTCGCTAATCTCCTCACGGGGGGGTGAGAGCTGGGTTTGCTTTCCTTTTCTATTGCAGTCTGTTTGTCGAGGTCTCACAGGGTTAATTTACCACCCATATTAAAAGCCAAGGTTACAGCGCGCCTGCGGTGTGTTTCAGCGCCGCGTCGGCGGGCCAGACGCTCAGTTAATCCACTTCGCTGGCATATTTCACCGGTTTTATCTGACGCTTCAGCTCATGGGACGCAACAAAGGGGTGGAGTGGCAGGCAGGACGTGCTAAGCTGGCTCCTCTCGTAATCACAGTGACCGAAAAAAGGGTGATTTGGATTAAAACTCTAACACACTGATCCAGAACAGTACAGTCAACACACGTGATAATCCAGTTTTCCTTGCTGTGCAGAACTGCACTGTAATTAACATCTCCCAGCCAGACACAGCTGAACATGTCTCAGATAATTGGCTGACGGCCCATTTGTGACTTTAGTCTGCACACAATGTGCTGACCTCATTTCCACTGGAGGTCAGTGACTGGGACAGCCACTGTGTGCCGTCAGCGCTATTTCCATTTAATAGCCAAAAACACTATTGGTCAACAATGTTACAAATATCCTTTGATTATTTCGGTAGGTTAGTATTAACAAAAATATCAGCGGATTAAAATGAATAACTTAAATATAGGATAAGGCTGAACTTAAAGATGTGTCTTTTACACTTGAGGTTGTAATACAATTAATTATTTTTTTCCGTCTGTTAGCAGAATTCGTACCACTAGGTGGCAGCACATGTAAAGAAATGAAATGCACGTTTGTATTTTTGTTCTTATCTTGCTTTTTTGCATCTTTTTCTTTTTTCCTTTCATGATTAAAATATAAATATATAGATCAAACTGGGATGGTTTTAGTGTGTTAAACGTCTGTTCGCTTGAATTTAAAGCTGTCAGACAATCACGCCAGAGCTCACTTAATTTAACCTATCAATAGATTTGAGGTGAAAAAAGGTAATTATTTCTAAGAAAGAAATATACATCACATTAATTAAACCGATGTCTTAAAAGTGCTAAACCTTTTTTTTTTCTTTTTCCGCGCACTACCATAAGGTGGCAGCACGGAAAAAATGCGTTAAATTCTTCAAAATACGATTGCAAAAGACGGTCATACAGGACAGACCAAATGTGTCAGGATTATGATGGAATAATGGAAAGTTGTTATTAAAATGTCATTAAGCACGCGGTAGGCCTGTATATGACCTGCATATGTCCATGTCCACGGGCTCCCAGTGTATTATTAGGCTTTTCACAGCGAAAAGCACAATGGTAACTAAGCAGCAATCTCTCTAATGGTAGGGTTAAATGCAACAGGACGTGTTTTATAGCGTTTGTCCGGCTGTCAAAGTTATAACACAATGTCAAGGACCTTTTTGCTGCCAGTTTCAATTAGATCACTTAACTTTAGTGAGCATACTTGCGTCACTAGCATTGAAAAGCCACAGACAGCAAACAATCAATTAGCGTCAAAGGCCATTTCCCCCCGTCAATTACGTAAACACACTTAGAATTACATTTTTAATTTCAACCAGTTTCATCCCCATTTCGCAAAGTAAACCAATCCTTTTTTAATGAAAGATTTAGTGCGGCCGCTTCCTTATATGAGTATTTCAAACCTGAGGCGCGTTTCCCAAAAGCGTAGTTGCTAATAATGTTAGCAAGTACCGTAGTTGGAACCATGCACGTGACCGATTCCAAAAATGTTGCTAATGGGACCTTTTGGGATGTCTGCATGGGAGACTGAGTAACTCAAACTCCAGATTTTGCTGGTCATCTTTTCCTGAAGCTCTCCGCTCTCTCGGCCCAGCTCTGCAAATTTTGCCGGATTTTAACGTCTATCAGACATTTTTATGAGATCTGATATGTTGGTATGTATCAGTTATAAATATACATTTCGTTATATATAGTTGTTGAAAATACCCATTTCGTTATACATTCTTTGCTTGTTGAGCAGAAAAATACTACAGTTCGGTTTAATAGTATAACGTATTATTGGCGCAGATTTAAAAGAATCTGAAAAGGCTTTTTCAGTTACGCCCTTCAAGAAACTTTAATATTCAGTGAAATGCGGATAGACAGTGCAAGCTGTAGCTTTCGTGCCCTGAGGGCAGACTAAACGATTAATTAAAACGCCATATTGCATCCCCCCCAGGGCAGACTCGTACGGAGGCGGAGAAGCAGAGCCTGCCGTTCACCTCTGGGACTGGCGGCTGTGAGAACATACCTCAAGTGTTTATCAAGAGCTACTGATAACTTAGACGGCGAGTATTTCAGATCTAGAGATAATATATGCTGCTGTTAAAACCACCTGAGAGATAATGCCACTTAAAGGAGACGCAGGACGATTATGCTGGTCTAATGTATGTAAAGTTTTGTGGGTGAAATAGCAATCGGCTTTGCGAATAATAGGATAAAGCACGCTGCATGTAAAGTGAATCTAAATGGGATTTCCCCACATTGTATAAAACCGCAGTAACAATTTCAAGGTTTTGTTGGTAATCATTTTAGAGTATTTTCCGATGAAACTGAATTATCTGCGGGCGTTTAAGTTACATAAGTGAACCATTTCACACTTTGGAAGATGGTTTACTCGATCGCCACTAGCTGTAACCAAAGATGTTTTATTGCCACAGATTAACTGCCGTAGGCCAACTTGGAGAAATATTTTGATTGGTCGAAAATAATTGATGCGTCACTTCAAAGGGAATTCGAACAAAACTATAGCCCTGATATTGATATTAAATAAAACAGAAATTCGGCTTTACGCGCTTATAACCTCAAGACAGTCGTCTCTTTAAATACGAACGTACACGTTTATGATGTGAAACCTAAATGGCCTTATTTTACAGGAAAAGCTCTGACAATGATACTGTATTATTAGTAATGCGAAAAATGTTATTGTTGATAAATACTATTAATGTTTTACTATGTTTTTGAATGTTTTCACGGAATTTATATTAATGATAACTATGGTTCGAAGACTTGAGAAATTAGCTGAAAAGTATTAGCTTGTTAATATACATTAGTACAGCTACTAAGCTTTATAAAAGAAATAAAAGATTTACAAATGGCAATGAACTACACAATTTTCAAATCTACTAAGACTAAAACTTTATTGAGACAACGAATAAAGAGAGAATAATTTTTTGGCCCTGCAGAACATGCTCTTTCACCATATACCTTTTCACGAAGATTATTAATGTTCTTAAGCTCAGATTATTGCTCAGATACAAACGGCAGTCATATATAAAACTACAAAAGTATTAACCAACAGTCCAGTTGCTGCAACGTAAACATTTTTCTATGCGATATAAAATGAACACAGTTATAAAATAAATAGTTTAAAATAACATTTACATTCTGGTAACAGATAAAGTGTATCCGTTTTTTTAAGGTGGCACTGGTTTAAATACGAAGTTCATCATTTTACACAGACACGTGCGCACATATACATTCAGGAGTCGATGCACATTTTGGATAAGGATGTTGCTATTGAATTCGCCATTTCCTCGTCCCTTCTCCTCTGCGCTTGTATCTGTCTGCACCAGCTGTCGTATTCTGGGTTGGGCAAACACCTGTCAAACACGACGTCGTAGTGGCCGCTGCTGAGCCAGCTTAGCCATATGGAGGGCTTGGAGGCCCCTTCTTCGCCCAGGTAGTGCGCCATGGTGGACACGGTAGGACTCCCCAGGCTTCCGCCAGTGGTGAGGTGAATATTGACGCCGAGCATCTGACTCATCGCCAGCAGCTCGGGGTAGCCGGCCCACGCCCCGTCCTGCGCCGCGTCGATAATAAACTCCCCAATGTCCCCCTCGATTATGGGGCCAAACTCCTCCAGGTGATCGGCTATGTGGTGGACGGTGTACTCTCTTAGCTCCACATGTCTCGATTGGTCCCCATAAACAGCTTTACACACCGCCCTGTACAGACAGTTCCCGTCCGGAATTATGTGGAATCGGTACATATTCCTCTCTTTTAGGTATTTGTTCTGTTTGTCCAGTTCTGCTAAGTAATTCACCACTTTGTAATTTCTTTCGGATTGGTCTTGCAGGGTATTTTGTACCTGGTCTGCGCTGACCACAGACCCCTTCACTGGTACGCGACACTCCCCTTTGCCAGTCTGCGGCGCACGGCGGCGATTCTCGGTTACATCTGCGGAGTACGTGGTAGGTTCGGCATCATTCGGGCTGTCCGGTGGAAACACCTCAGTGCCTCCTGCCTTATTCATTTCCCGCTGTTTCTCAAGCAGTTCCAGATGACTAAGAAAGTTGTTCAGAGATTCGGGATCCAGGGTGTAGCGATTCTCCCCGTTGACAACCTCATGCCGAATCCGGTACGTGTTGGCGGAGAGCTGCGCGCGCTCGGAGGGCGGCTCCCGCACGACGCGGACGGGAACCCGACTTTCTACTCCGCCTGGCAGCGAGATGATGATTTCCGCGTTCGGGACCAAGCAGGCCGGGTCATCGGAGGCAGTCTCATAAAACGAAAAGGCCGGCATGTTTCCAGCAGATTCAGTACTTTCCAGTTGGATCCCGGTGCGTTTCTTCGGGCTGCAGGCGTTCTTTCAGGCGAATGGTCCTTAAGACTCAGTATGGAACCATTACAAAATCCAGGGTGACGGACGCCCCGCTGTAGAGCTGCATTTAAAGACTGCTATTTAAATACCACCCGAATGATAATGGTGGCTAAAAATATCTTCTGCCATCCACAGATATCTATGCTGTGAATTATGTTTCCACTCCTGCGTCTCTGATTACTCTCAGGCGAAATCCATCTTTAGCCGCCTGCGTCAGTACTAAGCTCCCTAAAATTACAGGGCTGCCCGAGATATCCCGATCCTTTCTTTTACATTCCGTTACGAAGCAGTCCTGCCGGACACATCAGATGCATTCGATCCACAGCTCCGAGTCTCGGAAACACAGTCGTTGGGATTGTTTGCCCTTCAGTGTGACTGATGCGTCAGGCTGCTGGAATGCGCTAGGGTCGCCAAAGCGCAAATATAACCGCGTGAACACCAAGAGGCGCATTATCTCTCTCCGGCGTCTAGCGCTTAGCAAGTCCCGCCTTTCCAATAGCTCTGCTGGTGTGGGAGTACCATTAACCATGGCCAATCAGTCGCATAATGTATAACACATGGTGCTTTTATATGCTTTTATACTGTGGAAAAATATTTTCTAAGGAACTATACCGCGTATTGCCCTGTTCTGTGAAGGTGTGTGTTTATTAATTGTAATTTGAAATATCTTCGTCAATTCTTCGTATTTTTTCCTTTTCCTGTCTTAAAACCTCTTCTTATGTTTTTTATACTGATATTCAATTCTGTTTAAAGTATCAATTGTGGATTAAATAATCAATTTCAATTTAATTTCTTAGTAATAACAATAATTATTGCTATTATATTACGAATTCCGGAATTATATTAGTATTCTGTTTCACCGTTTGTGCGACAGCCAGTCCCAAACAGGCTGGTGACGGCGCGCGGGTGAGACCCTCGAGGGAACCTCTGTCACACTTCCCGGTCCTCCGCGTCTCGGGACAAATTCCTGGGGGCTGCCAGTACATGTGGCGTCAGAGCTGGGTGCTGACAGCCACTGCCCTGTCACGACAGCCGCTTTCCGTATAAGATGAGTCAAAGGTGATGTGCTGGCTTAGGAAATGACCCAGTGAATGTAGGGTAGGGTCCCATTCAGCAAAGGAACACCAGCAGTACATATAAATACAGGGGACAATAGGCTTGCCTTAAATGAACTCGTAATATTGTATTTATTCTGTTACTTTTTGCCTGATGTGCCCTAATCTGTCCCCTAAATCCACCTGCATAAAAGCTTCGGTTCAAATGTACCTTGTTGCGGATTATTGTATTTTTCACCCATGGCAACTGTGAAACTAAACTGCACCTCACACATTAAATTTGGACCAGTACGTAGAATATCTGTCCCGTTAAATTAAGTTTGCATTTGCTGACATGATTCACTTACTTGGAAAGGAAGAAAGTACTGTGCTTTTGCTTTTCTAAAACGCATACAAGCGGGTAAATGGCAATGGTGTGTTGAATTATAATGCATATATACCGATTGGCTAATTTTACGTTATAGACGCATTTTCTAAATTCCAGGTGGGCACATAGGGTATTGAACGGTTAAGTTCAAAACACCTGAAAACAATTTAAAGATCGCGAAACTTTTTACCATGCTTTTAAACGTGCGGTTAAAAGAATCCGTTTGATTAAATCTGATATATCAAGTCACTGATTTTGTTGGCGGGCAAGTGTAGGCCTATCTAGCTATTTATACAACGTTGCCTTATTATGTAACTATGAGCACACGCCTACATGTATCTTAGTAATTCATTTATTTAGAGTCAGTGGACAATGCATGGAAACCGGTGTTTCGGGTTACCAACCGTGGTAACAATGAAAGGCTTGTCGAGGTAATTGCATTGCAATGGTAATAATAACACACTAAAGCTTTATATGTACAAACAAACATACATACATACACCTGGTTCTCAAACCTCTTATTATGCAATTGTGTGTGTGTGTGTGTATATACGTGTATACGGTATATACGGTTAAGTTCAAAACACCTAAAAACAATTTAAAGATCGCGAAACTTTTTACCATGCTTTTAAACGTGCGGTTAAAAGAATCCGTTTGATTAAATCGGATATATCAAGTCACTCCCTAATATAAAATATATAATATTACTGTTTTATTCATGTGATTTTTTTTAGCACTGGTCGATCAGTTCTATTTAGCCTGGAAAGCCCTTTCTGTCAGCTCCTGTTGTTTGTAAATGTGTTATACAAATAAATGACTTGACTAATTAGGGACCCCCAAAAGTCCATATAATTAAGCAGCGTTGTTTTTTAAAATTGGCCCCAAAAGGCTGCAGGTTATAAGCACAGCAGAATACTTGCTGAACACCTTCTAGGGGCTGAATAACGCGTGGGTCAGGGGTGACCGATGTTATACAGAAGGGGCCACTGTGTGGCGGGTATTTGCTGCGACTCCCTAATTTGATTACTAATTAGAGGACTGATTGGCAGAAGAGTCCTCAGGCCTGGGTTTGAACAGCTGACCTACAGGTTACCCCCAAAACCTGCATACGCACCGGCCCTTTAAGGATAAGATTGGCTACCGCTGGCCTAGGCTATTGAATACCTGCTGAAGGAGCTGAATAACGCCTAAGCTATTCTAAGCTACGCGACCTAAGGCCGCAAAAAAAAAAAAAAAAAACAGCGTCCCGCCCCGCTGTGGGAAAAATGGAATCTGATAATCATCAGCAATGTAAAAATCCGTCTTGATTAAAAATATACCCGTTTACATGTCACCTCATTGTACCATGAGGTGTTGTGGTGGACTGGCAGTTTGTCCGGGGAGCCTATTCTATGCCATTATTTGCTTTATCCTGAGCAAGTGAAAACAATATATAGTGTAGTTCAAATCAGCAATATTTAATGATTTTGCTTTTGCAAAGCAATACATATTTGATAATCGTATAAAAAAATGTTAGATTGATTTTATAGCTAAAGGAAAGTCAATCATTTGATTTCACCCGAAGTAGTTGTGGAATAATGTCTAATTTTCGAGAGCATTGCATTGCCTCAGAGGTATTCTATATGGCTGTATGCTTGTGATGAGGTAGATGGAAAGTTGTACGTATCAAAAGTCAAAAACAGAGGTGGAGTCCGCGAAGTTGTTAAAGCTGGAGTAGGATTCCTAAGCTCCCTTAAATACTGTCACGCACCTGTAATTATCGCGAACGTTTCATTCTGTCTTTTGTGCTTCGACCGTCTGACGGGTAATAGGATGAGACGATTGGGCGGTTTTATTGAGACGCGGGGAGCGTTTTAAAGGCAACAGAGTTTTAAAATGATCCGGTGTTCTGACAAAAAGTCATACTTTATCAGAACATCATACCGTAGTGCGAATCGATAGCCCTAACCCTAACTCTTACCCTAACCCCAACCCCCCAAAACCCTTACCTTAACCCTAACCCTAACCCCTAAAACCTAACCCTAATCCCAAGACGGTGGAACAGCACATGCGCAAAAAGCCCCGATAGCATGTCTCGATAGGTATGATGTTTTGTCAGAACACCGGTAATCATTATCAAAATATCAGGGGGGGGGGAGCATATCAGCAGACCGCCTCACCGTAAATAAATAAGAGCAAGTTCCTTATCTTTTATTATGAATCCACGCGTCACTGAGGCCAACTGTCTGCGCATGCAGAGCGCGAATATCAGTCATCTTTTTTTTGTATGACTGCACCCTAAACCATGCCAGTCTTATTAGAAATGATGAAATCATAATTATTCTAAAATTATTTAAAAATCTTTCTTACACCGCGATGTAACTGTTGCATTGTGCCCATTGTAATGTCACCCGCCACCCCAGAGCTGGGGGGGGGGGGCGAATTCGTCCCCCCTCAATGTCTCAACTCCTTCAGACCCCACTGCCCCCTATTGGAGCCACAACCTGTCCCGTTTTTACATTCATAATCTTCACACTCTGTCCTAACTGTCACCGAAATGTAGCTTAGACCTATATCCTATTCTGCACCTGGATAGGAAATCTATGCCAGGAGTATTGTCTGTCTGTTGACAGCTGAGAGATATGCAATCCATTATCCTCACATCCAAGTCCTTCAGCTCTGTTTGTGACTTTGAGAGTCAGCCAGTTTAAGAGTTTGAAATTGCTATCTTGTCTGGAATTAAATGTTGACTATCTACCCAAGAGTGCAGTAATATTAGCCTTCATTCGATCTGGGTTCTGGTCCAATTAGTCTGTACTGATTTGGACTGCGATCAGGTGTGGTTCTGAACAGCAGTGTTTCCCAATCCGATCCTCCCGGACCCACAGCCGGTCCGTGTTTTTGCTTCCTCCCAGCTCCCAATGTGGACTGCCTTCGCGGAGGTCGGAAGGAGCAAAAACGTGGACCGGCGTTGGGTCCCCCAGGACTGGACTGGAAAACACTGCTGTATGGTGACCCGTGTCACCCTCTGTTTGCCGAGCCTCTCCGGTCTCAGCCCCTGCCTTCCGTCTTTAGCTATAGAGGCGCCATGACAACACCATGGCGACCGTTAGCACCATGGCGTGTCGATTGAAGCACACTTTATTCTGAGGTACACCACTGCTGATGGGTAGAATCAGGGAGCGCTCATCGTGCATAACATTTACGCTAACTTCTGAGATCCGAGGCTGATTACATTCTGAACCATGAAGTTCACTCCTGTAGGCCATACTGGATATTATTGTGGCCAAAATCATCCTGCTTTTAAATTCTTAAACAAAAAAGCTGGTGCCTGGATGAAAAAAAAATATATATAAATATAATATATAAATAAATATAAATGTTATTTCCAGAGTGGTGCCGATTTTCAGCTCTAAATAAAAAAGGAAGATTAAACGAAATGCCTGGTTTCTCGCAGCCGATCACTCTTAGAGAGAGAAGGTCACGTCGTCCCCTGAAGGTCAGAGGTTTTAATTCATCATGGGCTGCCTCCTCGCTGAACGTTCCCCATGTTACTAACCAAGGATACACGGTTCTGGGAAGACTACAGACACACTCTCCATGGATTTGTTGTCTTGCGTATTTATCATTTGCCCTCTTTGTAGGATAAACACAGGCAATGGGCAGAAGGTTGCCGCTCGTCCGCGTGACTCTAGAAGACTGCAGACCTCCCCGCACGGCTTTCAGAGACGCTCCTAAACCGCCTCCTCGGGGGAGGGGCTTCCAGATCCAACCCAGCGAGGCTGATCAGAAACGCTTCTCAGCTTCTGGGTCATGTCAGTGTCTGCATTTTTGTTGGCTGTTTACCAAGTTTCTTGGATAGGCCCAACACGAGAGAGACAATACACCAAAAGGCCAGCAGGAGGCAGTAGTGAGAGATGAACGGATTTTGCAGGTTCAAGTTCTCCAAGTTTCTGCTCTGGAACCTTTTCCTGAGATGCCACACTGACACAAACCCTCTCTAGCCTCACATAAGGCTAGAAGCTTACTATACCCTCAGTTATCACTTAGAAGCTTACTATACCCTCAGTTAACATTTAGAAGCTTACTATACCCTCAGTTATCATATATGCAGCAGGGTGTAATTTGTCCATTCTGATTGTGTTAAACACTGAGACAGGGAATCATCAGGTTCTTACTTGTTAAAATGGCTTATTGTCCAAATGCATTTGTCTGGACAGATCTGTATGCCTTTGGGTATTCTGTAGCGAGGGGGAAAGTCAGCAGAAACCTTTCACAATTAAGACCCGATTCAGGAAATGATTCATTGTGTGTTTTAAACAAATGTGTCCCATAATTTTTATAAGCTGGATATAATCGCAGCAAAGAGCTTAACTGCACTGTCAGAAAAAAAAGTACCAATTTGTACCTTTGCTTGTTACTGGGGCTGTACCCTCAAGGGGTACATTAATGTCATTTGTACTTTGATGTTCCTTAGAGTCCATTTCTATATCTTAAATTGGACTAAAATGTACATATATTTAAAGTTAGGGTACAAATGGCAGACCCAGGGTACAGCCGCAATGACAAGCAAAGGTACACATTGATATTCATTATTCTGACTGTAGGAAAGAAAGGGAGACATCTAATGGCTACCGTGACTTTTGCTCAGGTCGTGCCTTTCTCTTCCTGTTTGCCTTTGCTGGAATAATCCTCAGATTGTCTTTTTACCCTTAAACAATCGTTGATTTTGAGCACCTTGTCAAGAAGGCAGGTGATTATTGTGTCAAGCCGCCTTCAGCCAATTTAGTGATTTAATGTTAGGGTCTTGGGAGGAGAACAATCAGTTTGGGGCTCTTTGTATCTCTTCTCCTTAGGATTTAAAGGACAGTCGGACGGCTTGAGTGGATGTTAGCAGACAAATTGGGCACAGAAAGGTCCGTTTTACCTTCTGGACTTGGTGTTTCACCCCTCTTTCGCTATAGTCTTAATTTTCTGATTAGAAATCAACAATAATTCGATATTAGATGTCAAAAGGTGAGGCTCTTCTGTAGTTGCGTTTTAAAAAATATGGCGCTCTCCAGCCTTGCCGTCCGGGTCGTCTTGTCCTAAGCGCTGGAGCTGGGTCCAACCAAAGGCCGCTGCCGCGGGCAGATGGCGGGGAGAGCGCGCACACAAAACCTGCCACTCAAAGTGAAACAGATGACCGTGGCCCCAGAGAATCGCCCCTTTGTTCCTTGTGCTAATGAGAGCTCTCAGTACGCTGGGAGAGCGCATAGTTAATCACCCGCAGTACCGCTATGCGCCAGCGGGGGGAGACAGAGCAATGGGATATGAGAGCGAATTTATCTGTACGAGGCGGAGGTACAAATGCCTTGTGCGATTATTTGCCCCATTTGTGCGGCTGGGTCTTAAAGCGTTAAAATGCTTCGATTTAACCACGTTTATGTAAAATGCTTTACAAGTTGATGTTGGTTACTGTTATAGCACTGCGGTTTGGATTCGCATTTCTAGTGTTTGGACTGGGGTTAGGGTTTTGGGTGGTCAAGCCAAACTCTCGGTCATCTGCTGAAACACGGATTTTGCCACTGCGGTGGGTGCCCGCGGCGGGGGGGGAGCTGGGGGCAGATGGAGGCGCTTGAAGCTCAGTGTGCGGCTTCCTTACCTCCGTGTCCGACTTTCCGATCCGGGGGCTTGAACAGTTGAACAGTTGGCATTCGCTTCCTTTGCCATGCATAACTTCACACAGCATTATGTGCGATTTTTTTTTTGCCGTCTGCGTTATTCAGCTTCGCTATTTGAAGTCCAACTCGAGGGGGTAATTATTTTTCTTTGTGTATTTTCATTTTTTCCTGCCTTTTTCTAGCACTCTCTCTTTCAGAGCGCTGAATGGTCCCGTTGTATGGCAGTCAGTTTTATTTGTATGAAACTGGTTCTATTCTCCGCACTGTCTAGAAACCCACAGATTTGGATGCTCTCCAGTTAAAACAAAAAACGCATTGATAATATTTAAAAAGTGAGATTTCTTTATTTTACTGTGACCCCTAGTAACAATGTACCCAGCGCTTTCATAATGAAAACAGAGGCGTATAAAACAAAACAAAGTGTTTTTTTTTTGAGTGGGGGGGGGGGGCGGCATTGAAAGGCTTTGAGCGTGCAGAGCCCTCGGTGTGACAGGCATGGAGAGCCCTGTTAATGTCCAGGGCGTGAATGGCGGCTGGGCCGTGATTACAGGACCTGCCGTTTTCCTATAAGGAAAACTGCTTTTCTGATAGTGTATGTGCCGGTTTGATGAAATGAAGTCAGGATTTC
The DNA here is from genome assembly GCA_015164015.2 of Brevimyrus niger. NCBI lineage: Eukaryota > Metazoa > Chordata > Actinopteri > Osteoglossiformes > Mormyridae > Brevimyrus > Brevimyrus niger. The sequence continues at coordinate 12,254,963 of JAABNY020000082.1, forward strand.
AAGT
>JAABNY020000082.1:12272106-12284067 GCA_015164015.2 Brevimyrus niger
CTGCACTATTCTAAGAAGCACTTTTAATGAAAAACCACTTAAGGCAAAGGCGTTTTACAAAGATGTTTTCTTCATCGCTATTCATAAGCCCCCTCTCAGATTACACCAGAAAAGGGTCAACATCCTGGTATGTCATTCTACTCTTCCCCAGCGGGTATATTTCTGAATCTGGGCGGAGAGAAAAATCACACGTCATCACACATGCAGCTTGAACCATGTGACCCTTGGCGACAAGCCTATAATCAATTATCAATTTCAGATCAAATATCTGTCAATTATGAATAATGTTCATTGGAGTAAGATTTGCTCATTTTGCTAAGGCCATCACTTAATCTGTAGCGATGAGGTGGCTCTATCTGGGCTTTTTGTTCAGGTAGTTGGCTAATTTTATATTCCACTCCAGTGCTGGGTAACACACTGCTGCCTGTCGTCAATGCTGTTGCCATAGAAACTTCCCTCAGGTGTCAAACAGTTTTACCTTTTAAATGTCTTTGAGGGATAGGTGGAATCAGGAGGGAGGGATGGGGGACGCTTGCAACTTAGTTTGTAAAACAAGGATTTTTTTTTTTAACTGCAGAAATTAATTGGTTTCATTGCCTGCCCGATCAATGGGACTAGCTGGTGCGCTGGATTCCTGCGGAGTTTCAGCAGGGAGGGTTAATCAAAGTGGGGACTGGGCATAGTCCCAGCCCTGGCTGTCAGCCACGCCAACCAATCACCCCAACATATAGCCAGACCATGCAGAATCACTTTCTGTTCCTGCTTTTCTGTTCGCCTCTGGCCCACGTTCAGCTCCACGCTCCACGCCCCATCCAGCAGCAGCACCGGTTGCACTTGGCGGTAGGTAACCAAGGCAAACGCCCCCCTCGCCCCTCCCCAGCTCGATCCGCCGCTCCCTTGTTACGTGAAGAATAAGACTCGCTTAAAAAAAACAGTACTCAGAAAATCCAACGACTTTGACTTCAGATACGTCTGCCTGTTGAATAAGATGGATTTCCAAGGGTTGTTAAACCTCATTGCTGAATATAAAAACGCACATTTCCTTACAATCCAGAATAAGGTAAATTGAAATATGTTTGATAGGAAATAGATACTTCTTCATAACCATTAAATGATGTTTTCGTACAATTCATTTAGTGTCTCCCTTCTCCGTTGCAAACCATTGCTTTCATATCGCTCGCACAGCACTTAAAAAATAAAAAAACGACATGAATTGGAGAGATAGTTATCTCACAGAAACAAGCGTATTAATCACCATAACTTGAATTTATTCCCTTTGGTTAAAATGTTTGTTGCTGCTTAAGTCGCAGCTGCATTTGTCTTGCAAATACGTCCCCGCTGAGAAATGGATATAATAGCAGAAAGAGGTCCTCTGGACAGCAATTAAGTTCATGCCAGAGAGAAGGCGCTGGGTCCGTTGCACGGATTGCCTTTTGAGTATATTAAAACGAGACCTGGTGAAAAATGATGCATGCTTTTACCATTCAGAAACCTGGCAACTTAAAAAAAATCTTTAAGCTTAATCTTTTGGAACAAAGACGCCAGCGCGAGCACATTTAGCTTGGTTGCATGTCCCGACGTCCATTACTTGCATCATTTAAACATATTGTACCGAAATAGTTTTGGGGAAAATACCGGGATAAAAGAGAATGGACTTCTTTGATCCGCGCGCTGGGATCCCGGCTTCCGAGTGCGCGCGTTCCGACCGCGAGGCGTTATTCACTTCCAGCGAGACACACTTACAAGACCATTGAAAGAAATTAGCATATTTGTAATTTATCACATTTTTGTTCAACTTTTTTCTCTGGAAGGTAAAAAGTAGACTGAATAAAAACAGATCAATCATCAAAGAAGCGTTAGCTATACAATTCACAGTTTTCTTAGACTGAAAAAGGGGGAAAGCACGTTTATCAAATTCGTTTCTGTTTGATACAAAAAAAGTTTTACAAACGTGGAACAAATCTGATTCCACCATACTACTAGGCTTTATATCAAGTGTCATTGAAATAACCAAATACACGGTTTTAGTCTTTGGGAGTGAAACTTTGTAAAAATATTAATACCCACATTATTTTCGCATCACTTTCCCGCGTAGTCTTGGCTTTGCAAAATTCAACATTGACAAGAAAACAAGACCGTTAATGTTTCCACATATCGCCTCGAAGTGGTATGTGTTATTATTTAAAAAAATGCCGTCAAGAACAAATAAATACATTTAATATTTTAAAATATATATTTAGATGAAAATCAAGTGCGTAAATGATTTAGATCTAAATGTATTAACAAGAATACATTATCCAAACACCAGGCGCGTTTTATGATAATACTAAAAGTTTGTCTCTTGAATGGAATTGTGTTCCCGACTGGGAAAATCCGTCTGATGGCTGAATCCCAGGGGATGGCAAGGAGGCCGTTAATAAAAGGACTGTAATAATTCATATAGGGCACGCAAAAGCTGGACACAATACCTCTCATATTAAGCGCGATATTCTTCCTTTTTGGAGCCGAACAAAGATCATAGCACGACGTCTTTATGGCTAATTCAGTCAAAGGCCTGATGCTTATTCTCCCGCAGAAAGGTCAGTGTCGCTGTGTTTGGTCCGCCGAGGGGGTGTTTTCACGGGGGCGGCAAAGCCAGCTGTCCCTGTCACACTCCGACTGTTGGGAGAACGCACACTGTGCATGGTTGTTAGAACCATTCTACACCTGCAAGATATACCGATTCCGACACTTCGTGGTTTCTCTTATTTTGTTCGGGAATTTAAATTAGTAAAAGTAACGCGATATTAGGGAACTGCCTAGAAGATACCAATGGCTTCAGTATTATGGACCAGAATAAATTCAAAAGCTGTAAGAGCAAATGTTAGTCTTTGGGTCATCATGCAAATTATTATTCTTTTTGGTCTGAAGTATGGGAAATGCATCCCTTCGTCATACTGAACGCCCAAGTACGTAGATACACAACCCACGCTATTCCTAAATACTGGAATTTCCATATATTCATGTGACGTTGATACCAACGGGAAAAGGGAAAAGTTCGACTTTGGTTAGGTATAGCAGAACCAGAATCTCTTGCTATTTAACACCAATTACCTAAGGATGAAGGGAATTTTGTGTAAATAAAAATAATTTAATATATATAATTAATTATGCGCGACCACTTAAACCGTTTAGCAGGCTGTAAATCACTCTATCGATATTTTATCTTTGCAAATAAATAAAAAAAACTGCAAGGGTAGCTGGTAATTTAATTGGCTCGTATTCCGGTCGCTGACTTGCGTCCTGGTCAAAGGGGTAACAGAGTAAGCGATTGTCCAAATAATTTCACCTCATTAAGCGTCGATGAGTCAAAGTTGAATAATTTAGTTGCGCGCTTCATTAAAACGCCCAGGCTTGTCGTTTACGCATCACCGCAGATAAACCCCTTGTATAATATCTTCTAACTTTATGCGGATAGTGAATCAGAAACCCTTCTTTAATATTAATTAAATCTCGTTTCAATAAAACGATGCATCTAATTTTGTCAGCAGTACACAACATTTGTAAACTTAACCCTTTTGCAGCACCGTCGACTGAATTCTTTCATTTGGAAAAGCATTCTCAAAAACTATCGAAATAATTGTTTGTTCTAAACTGTTGCATAACGGCATTTTTTCGGAAATTAAGATTTGGAAAAGGACCAAGACCAGCACTGCCGATGTTTTTTTCCTCGGATTCACCCGGTCTCAAGGCGAACTGGCAGCCGAGCGCCTTCCGCGCGCGGCACGGCCAGTTCTACGTGCTTCTTCCATGGACACGTCAATGCGCAAAAATAGACGCCGTTTTGGGGATATTAGTTTAACATTCGAAAGACAAAGCTTGCAACCATTGAGTCAATTATTCGTGTCCTACAATAAATGAGGAACTATGCACGTTAAGTCTATGTAAGTCAGTGGCTTTGATTGTGTTAATTTGACAATATTTCTTCTTTTAAAAATCTGGCACGCATGCGCGCCTTTGTCCACTTGTAAGTCTCGAGTTTGGCCAACTTTTATCAAGTTGAGTAATTCGCAGTACGACGTGGATGTCGTCTGGGGGAGCGTCTTGAATGCAAACGACTGGTGTCTTAGCACCATATGCCCAATGAATACAACCGTAGGGACTTAATAAAGGTAAAACGTAGTCTTTTAAAGTTGGAAAGGGCCCTTTATTTGATTTAGATGGAGTACTTGCGCAAAAACCAAAGCGCGCTTTGGTATTGACTCGCCCTTTCTTTCTGAAGCGTAGCGGCCACCACGTAGCGTGTTTCATTATGGCATAAGCTTTTCATCAATCTGCTTTGTTCTGAATGAAAGTAATGCTGTGAATTAAAGAAATGACAATATTTTCTATCAGCTTGAAGGTCCAAGAGAAGAGCCCTTGAGCTTGGCAAAAATCAGGCAAATCATTCATCATGTCACCCCGCACCTGTGGTCTTGGCATTCAAAGTATACAAACCTATTCCTATTAACCTTAATTATTCAAAAACTACACAATGGTTGAAATAGAGCAGGTTGAAGTCTGTTTATTGGTCGTAAATGTTTTTCTGAAGATCTCCTAAAGCCCTTTGTTTGGCGGGCGCCGAGTCTGCCCTCTTTCTTTCAGACAGGAGTAGCCTTGGACTTTTCAGTTTTCAATCGTAACATCTGCTTAATCGTACGGATCAAAATATGGAGACACAAAACATACGTAATGGTTGATTTGTTAAATCTTGGTAATGAGTTATTAACAAGCAAAGACAATGGAGCCGTATGGTGAGAGCCGCATGGTAACGGAGTCACTTCATGAAACGCCTTACGTTTCCTTTCTTGATAAATAGGAGTAAGGTCTGAACGCCAGGTGATAGCGAGGAAATCAGTGTCTTTAAAAGCCAGAACCAAGACTTTTTTTCTGTGTGAAGAATTAGAGGACATAAATTTAATTGGTCGATAAGGATGCAGCAGTGGACTTGAATCTAATTGCCTGTAGATTTAGCCAGGAATACAAAACAGCACCGCGGTTGTTTGCTCGCTCATATTAGAGCTTTCGCTCCAAGTGTATCAGTGAAAATGTGTTTTATTATAACAAACGTCATGCCTTACAGTTCCCATATTGTGCAAAGACAATGGTTAATGGTACATTAAAGACAAGAAAACCATGCCAACACGTCTTGGAGACGCTGTAAGGGCCTCTCGCTTTGCTTGTTTTAAGCAGCTGCAGTCCAGGACCCAGAAGCACACAAAGAATAAGTTCGAAATACCAGGTGCATCCTAGAGAAGCGCGAGCGGGACGGATATGTTACAGCCCAGGACATGCGCGCGGCAATAAAGATATCATTTGGATTGTTGGGCGCTTCCATGCCGTGTAAAACAGACTCCCGGCCAGGCTGTTCTCAGGCGGAAAACACTTACCCTCCCTCGCTGTCCCCGCAAGCCAGAATCTCCCTGAGCCAAAAACCGAACACCTGTTGGCCGGGCCTTGCACCCCGTCGTGGGAATCCTCTCCTTTTAATAATACCGGATAAGTAAAAAATATATTTTTTTTCGTGGCCATTCCCACAAGCCGCAGAAACGCCGGGCCCGGAGGGGATTTACCCACGAGGTTTAACCGGAGACACTTAATTGGTAACTGGCTAAACCACACAGCTGGTGCTCGGTGCCACGGCACAGATACATTAATGAAAATGTGGCGAATTCCTGGATTTACAGACCCTTGTTTTTTAGCGCCATAATCCCAGTATAGGCATATATAATGCTTATGAGAATCGTGTCGCGCGTCGTTCCCAGTGCTTAACGTACGCTTAATGCGCATCGCACACAAATACGTAAATATACAGAATTAATCGTCATTTTCATTTTTTAACAGGGAATCTTAAACATTTAAGACATATATTACTTGCTTCGGTCGTTTTATAGAGCAAGTCCTTGTTGGTTTAGTGTAGTTATTTGTAATTTGTATTTTATTATGGCAAATTTTAATGGCTTTAATGATAACGAAGAAAAAATATATAATAATTATTATTATATTAATAATAATAATATTCCAGTTTCGATTTTCTTTTAGAATTATAATATCTTAGTCATTAAGTAACTTTGCGGGTGTTTTGAATATTCTGCTTAAAATATGTTTAAACAAAATGACAGGCACAAGAACTTATAGGCTATATAAAGCGCAATACAATACAATATAACAAAAGGGCAATGCAATACAGGGCTTTAATATCACAACAACGTCTTTGACGATTATTCCCTTTCTTGATAATGCGTCAGACACACTACCTTCCAATGCCATCTCTTTCGGACGTGACTGTAAACTGTAGCTGCAATTGACATGTTAGCGTTATACTCACAATAATTATTTTACCAATTAAATATATAAAGCTTAATTTCTAAGTGCTCGGCGCCGCACGTGTCCGCATTTAAATACACGTAACACTGGCGCTCAAAGATGCGCCTTTCACTGATTTATGTGACTATATGTAGCCCGTATGATTATGTCGTTACCCTGTGAAAATCTAGAGCCTCCCGAATAGTGAACTGAAAGTTCTCCCGAAAAAGTGCACGGTGATTAGATGTTGGCTGAATAGTTGTCATTCATTGCTGCCCACACGCTGCCGTGTTGAATGCCCCTGCAAAGCATTTAGAGACCATAAACTTGCTTTGCACGCCAAAGGTTTTCGCTCCGTCTGCAACAGGTAGTCCAGCGGGATCGCGTATTATTTTCTGGCTAGCGTGCTGAATTCGAAGCGTCTCAATAACAGCCACGATCCCATATTGAGAGGGAGTTTGGCAAAGTAGTGGGGAAAAAAAAGAGTTTAGCAGAGTAGGGAAACGGAATAAAACCTGTCAGGCATTAAATGGTACCCTTTAAACACTTGCCAAGCGCAAGCGCCACAGTGACAAGATAGAGACTCTGTCGTTTCACTCCGTATGCCTTTCCCTTCCGCTTGATCGGTACCAGACCAAAGGATGTTACGGAGCATTGTGGCGTACGCGCACAAAACCCCACCGCTCCGCTGCTCTCAATAGCCGTAGGTCCCAATAAACAATGATAGCAGTTTGTTTTATTGTACTCTGCCACCAAATCAAATGGAAATGTTGCCCCTACAAAACAGACGAAGCCACTACAAGACTTCCAAGATCCTTTATTAGGTTAAAGTCTGACTTTCTAACATTTGACTTTATAATGAATGTAATGAGATTACATGGTTTCTTGTGTCACGTTTACTATGCGGATCCTTTAGCTTTTAATGAGGTGCTAATGTATGGCGAAATTGAATCACGCCGGTTATCCGCAGAAGCTTTTTTGTCGGATAATAAAAATTGACATAAATATGATAACGAAGAAAAAAAAAAAAATCTTCACTTGACATCGTCCAAGTAGAAAAAAAATCTTAAAACTCACAAATGATTGATGAAGAAAAAAACGAACATCAGAATACATTTAACGTAAAGTAGTAGTAGTAGTAATAATAATAGTATTAATAGTATTATTATTAATATTAATAATAATAATAATAATAATAATAGGCCTACTAAAATACCTTTAATTTTCGGATCCAATCCACTCTGAAGATTTGTCTCAGCAAACGCGTCTGCCGCTTTTCTCGTGCACATGTGGACATGTATGTACAGGCATCTGCTGTTGCAGACCCTACCTCTAAATAACCACGGGAGCTGACGTAGGAACAGCATGACGAGCGGGAGGACAGAAGCCGATACCACGGGAAAATTTGGTTCTGAAGCACCTGCAGACTGGCTATTCCTACGGCATGGGTACGCTGAGCTCAGGTCCCAGTCCAATCAAACCAACACGCGCTCCTTCTGAAAGAATGCGTCCGCGTGACTTATAATTGTCTTTACTGTCACGTGAAATCAAATAACGATCGGTCCAGCTGAAATTGCCATGAAATTGTTGGCCATGACAATTTTATTTGATCAAGCTCTTAGTAATAGCTCGGTATTTCGTATCATTTCATGATTTAACTATAGTAGAGGTTGGCTATGTTGTTGCAATATTACAGTCCTATGAGGAACAGCAGCAAGCTCTACGCTTCTCAGTAGTTTAGACTTAAAATTTAATTTCAAGATCAATCGAAATACATTCTAATTAGATCAAATCAGGAACTACTACGTAAAGGAATCGCATTTTTAATTTTTTCCCCAGCGTCTCTTTGACGTCACTAATTGAACAAACTGAATTTATTTACATAGACAATTACTCTTTAGTTTTATGTTTAGTCAAATACCAGCGAAATTTCTCCTGTCTTTAGGCACAAATCGTATTTTCTGTTTTAAATTCATACTTAGGATGCCTTTATTTATAGCATAACTGATCCGTCATGCATGGAGTGCAATGTTCATTAGACGTTCTTAAGACGTTCATAAGACTTTACACTGTATAGCTTCTGCTTATATTGGTGCAGTGAGGGTCGTCAGTAAGCATTAATCTAATCTGAATAAGGGGATATTTTAATACTTCCCACTAAGTGAGGATTTGGTCTTGTTACTGTAAATTATAACTGTGATGTATGTGACAAGAGCAGCGACCGGTTGTAAGGACTGGCATTATGCATTGTTTAAAAAAAAAATACCTCCAAGCTAGTGCCATATTTTTTTTTATTTATAAAGTCGAAAAAATAAATTATTTCACATTTTGTTCAATTTAATATAAATACTTTATGCATATAACAATTAAGTTAAACTATATATTACTCAGTAATCAATGCAATTAAATACACATTTCATCAAATCTGATTCTGTTACACGCTATGATTGCCATTGTTTTCACCATTCAAACCGGATAATTTAAAAATATAAATATAAATATGTAAATATAACACAATAGATATAATGGCATTAACACTTGTACACCCATATAATAATGTTGTTCAGACACACAAATGTTGCGCATTTATAAATTACAGACTTATGAAATAAAGTCAAATGGAGGCTCATTCTCTATGTTGTTTAGAGAAGATTTCAAGTTTAACTTTCGTGGATCCTCCGGTGTCCAAACTTTTGCTGTCCGGATGATGTTCTGCTCCTTTAACTGTTTCTCGTCAGTCCAAGAGAGAGAGTGTCCCGCGAGCGGCGGCAGCCCGTAGTCCGGATCATTCGGCGATGGAGATCCTGAGCAAGGAGACAGTTTGGGAGACACCGATTACATTGACGTTTCGTCGTCATTTTGAGTTTTTACTGCAGTTTACTGTCATCGATATCTGAATTACCAGGTTAAAATGAACTTACTTGTTCCTCTGTGGCAGATAATAACCTTCTTGGGTTGACTGGACACATCACTGTTGGGATTTCGGATAGGCATGTCGGACTGCACGAGCTCCGCCAGAAAGTTGATGTAGCCTATCGCTAAACGTAGAGTGTCGACCTTCGATAGGCGCTTCTCGTACGGCAGCGTGGGGATGTGAGAGCGCAGCCCTTCGAAAGCGTCGTTGATGGACTGCATCCTCCGTCGCTCGCGGACATTGGCGGCCTGCCGCAACTGTTGCATCTCCGCCTCCGACCTCATGCGTCTCCGCCTCTTCATCAGCAGACCCTCGCCCCTCATCTGCGGGGAGAGCTCGGATATGCTGTCGCCGCAGCCGTACGAAAAGGTCGACGAGGAGGACGAGAAGGAAAAGTTGCCAACATCACAGTAGTCCCCATCGTGCATTATCCTGCTGTCCTTGTAGTAATCTTGGATCTGACTAGTGAGGAAATCCACGTCGTCGTCCAAGAAATCGTCTGTGTCCAAATGGTCCCGGGAGGACTGATCTGTAAAAAAATCATCTTCATTGAAATAAGGGGAGGAAAAGGAGTCCAACCCCGTGAATTGATCTAACACAGTGTCCATTTTTGTGGTTGTTTTCCTGTTGCCCAGTAACAGCACTTGTTTGCTCCGTGCCCTGTCTCTGGATATTCAGGAGTGGCTTCAGCTGAAGGCTGGCACGCGAGGACTCTTATAACTACATCCATAGTCGCGTGCCATTAACCAGAAGCGCCAGCCAATCGCCTTCAAGTTTCCGCGGCACTCCTCGTTGAGGTTGCACACCTAGAGATCGTGGCCTCGGTATACTCCCCCCCCCCTTTGATACAACACGAAAAAGGAGGCAGGATGCTAAGTGGCCAATGAAACCATTTTAAGGTCGCGTTTTGGCTCGTTCGTTTTGTGCGTCCCATTACTCGACTCTAACCTTTCGCGCAGTCACTTCTGTTTGCACGAGTTCGTCGTAGATTTTAAACTCGACAATAGTTTTGTTTGTTTTAAAAAGCTATAGTTTTTAATTACCTAATACTAGTTCGATTTAGCATGCACATGCATCGCCAGTTGCAGTTTGATCTCGACAAAAATGTGTGTGAATTTCCCCAGACCAACCGCATTTAAACCAAATGTAACTATTTATTATTAACGTATAATTACACTTTGAGTTTTTTTTCTGTTAGAACACCAAGATTTTTTTTTTTTGCCACCCCTATGCCCTTGGCTTTATATATATATGTGTGTGTGTTTATATATATATACACACATGTATACTTTGAATTTTTGTAAGTGGATATAGTTGTAATGTGTATATACAAAATTAAGCATTTAGACATTGTTCGTGTATTAAAAATCGCATTTTGTTTCATGTTATTCTTCATCTTTATTTTTAATATAGTAATTCATAAACGGCAAGTGCGTGAGCAGCGCGTCATCCTCGGACACATCCCTGACGTCACCACATAACCTACCCCCCCCCCCCAATAGTATATTTTAATAATTTTTTTTATTTTAATTAATCTAAACTGCGAATTTTCCATAAGGCAGTGACGTCAAATGTTGTTACATTTGTCGTTGTTACAAGAAAATGTGTGGATTAGACTTTACGGCACCTTGCCTGCCCGGATAGACGGTTTCACCCATACCAGATTAATCTATTTTTTCAATGCAATGGATATTTGGAACGTTCGCCCTCTTGATCTCTTCCGATAAATAACAGAATATATTGGTGCTTTGGTGGAAAACCTGCGGCTCCAAAGGGCCCAATTAACTATCCGAGCGCCTAGTCACTTTTGAACCCTTTCTTTTTTCACTTATGGATCCATACAATGTAACGCAAACATTTGTGTAAGAGCACCGTCGCTGAAAGGAGTCCCTTATTTAAGGAAGAGAGACACCGGAGAAAAGGGGCCAGCTCATCAATCATAGGTTTTACGCCGCAGTTCTGAACGAATGTGTTGCTGCAGTGGACACTCGCCTGTTCACGCGACAATCAGCAGAGAATAAGAGACTACTTTAGGGACAAAGCCGGGGCGGTCCTTGCTTTTCAATGAGGGCTACTTTCAGCCACCGTGAACGACTAATTTATGACAATAAGGTGTCTCTATTTTTAAAAACGCTGAAAGGGCCACATCATAAAACAGCGACAAAACATATTGAGTCAGGGCACTTCCACGGATCAAAGGTTCAGCCTGATTAAGATATCTAGCTGTTAGGATTTATGTTTAGGTCGAGTACCGAGCGGGAAAAAAATACGTACACGGAGATACAGAAAACATTTAAGTGAAATAGCCTACTCGAAATCACTCGAAGAAAACTATTTATTTGAAACATTTTATTAATGTCTATTAAATAGGTCTGAGCAAACGCTTGGACCTGAGATAATTCAACTGGGTTGAATTAGCGCTAGTTAATTAGGCTGTTTGTACATGTTCCACCCTGTTCCTGTAGGACTTGATTTGATTGATTTACAATTGATTGAGTGACAATTTACTTTTCTGCGGTCGCTAATGGAAATCGAGTTGACATTTTGAAGCCATGCTCTGGGTGTATAGTGTAGGCTATACTCTACTACACTCACTTTATGCACCGGCAGAACAAAGATTTGTTTGAAGATATCGTCATAATTCGAGTAGAAATACAAGACGCAGAACGTTACAGTTACGTTATATTGAATGTCACGTATTTAAATAAACGTTACAATTTTTA
>JAABNY020000082.1:12284076-12305771 GCA_015164015.2 Brevimyrus niger
TACAAGATATCAAATTAGAAGTCTCAGAGATAATTATCGGGCTGCACGATTTTTTTAAACAATTATATTGTTGTTAATAAAGAGATGACATTGAAGGTAAATTTTTAGCAAAGAAAATCTATGGATTACACCTTAGACAGAGATCTATGTGACTTTTTTTTATTCTGACTATTGTTTCCTTTGTAGTTTAAAATACACAATGCAATTCATCTTATGGACCAGACCACAGAAAGCCAGCGTCAATTTACCTTATATAAATAGTAATCATTACATATTCAAAGTCTTGACTGGTGCCTCGTGCCTTGGGGTTGCGGGAATCAGTCCTCGAGAAGAAAACAAGAATAAATGTACCCGAGGACCTGACGACAGGCCCTTCACTGCGGTGTGCATGGTTATATTATAATGGAGCTGGTATCTGCATTAAGGCAGCGTGGCCTCACAGTGGTCGCCAAAGAGGTCGTATGTCAGGCACCTCAAAACAAATTACGCTGGTACCTGAGATTCTAACTGGTAGGAATCTATAAACAATCCTCATTCACTCGCATTCAAAACGAGACGGAGGGGGTCACTTTGTTTGGGAAAGATAAAAAAAAAACAAAAAAAAACGTTCATGGATATTTCACCCCGGCGCAAGCTGCACTGCGAAGGACAATCCGTGGGAACCCCAACACTTGCGCTCCTGCGACAGTCAATGAGACCCATTGCACATAATAAATGGGGTATGTTGATTAGCCGCTTGTACAGCAAACGCGCGTGTGCTTCTCAGACGTTTTGCAGAACAAGTTTCTTTACATTTTGCTCGCACTTGGCAGCTTATTCTCAAAGGCACTTGCTAATGTCTCTACATCCATTGACATTTTTACTACATGCTTCTTCTAGCGCGTAAAGGACACGTCAAAAAATAACACATACCACTTAGTGAAGAGTCAAATAAATTTGAAATTACATAGCGGAAATCCATAGTACAACAGGTGAGAGTAATCTTTAGTGCGATGTTGTATAGAATAATTTATGATTATATGTAATTAATTGCAAAATCACAATGGCTTCTGACGTCACCAGCGCGAAGTAACTTTTGACGTCATTTTGGGATGTAACAATACCTTCTACAGACCTACACCTGTGGCCTGTAATGTTACCTGGAAGTTGAATTATTTCACAAAACTAGGAAATCCATACACCTAATTTAAACAATAATAATAATAATAATCATCATCATCATCATTATTATTATTATTATTATATTCAGACAAAGAAAGTCGCATTATATAGTTATGGGGAATGTTAAAAATCAAGGATATTTTCATGCATTGGTAGTTGTGAAATTCTTGAGCATCCTTGTAACCAAATGAAAGGAAGCACCTGCGTGATTGGCTGTCAGACCACAGATAGGCAGGAGACTGGTACCTGAATCCTGCCTGGTCGTTTTGCGGGGAGACTCTTTCAACTGGTTCGCGGCAGACAGAAGCGTGACCATTAACTTACAATAACCTACAATGAATTTACGGATGGCACATATTTCAGCGCGTGCATTCGCCGCAGAGCGACAGCTGACCATGGGAAAACCAACAGTTGGGCTTCCTGAACAAACGGTACAATGGTGAACATTATAAATGAGATGTCCTGTCCTTGCGTATAGTCACGGCAAATTAAAAGTCATGGCATAGACCGGTGGGGAAGGTCTCTACAGTTCAACAGACATTTAGAAGTGGGTCCCCTTGCCACCGAATTTATATTTAGTCGCCAATTACTCCTGAGATTCATACGTTCATATGATATAAACGAAAATGTCTTTACACGTTAGACATTCTGGACGGTACGGGATATATATTTTTTTTTATATAAAAACACCAAGCGTGTGTTAGTTATACATTTGTGCTGACAACACATCAAATGTGCTTACAAATTATGATTAGGCTATTAAAATTTTGCAACGTTTCATTCATTATTGTTTTATCCTTGTGTAAACATTTTAATGGTTTTAAAAAGTTCATTTCGTTGTAAGGTTAACAATATGAATTGGTGGCAATTATGCTAATACTGAATCAATGAGTGTCCCACCAGATAAATTATTATTGGGTTTGTCGAGGGCCAAGTGTGCATAAATAGCCGCACTTTAAAACACAGCACGCTGTAAGTAGCTTTTCCCCATTCGCACGCGCTTTCTTTCACTGCCCATTTTAGTGACCTGGTACCTGAATTGCTTGCTGGTAGAGTGCCATTGACGACCCGAGCGCAGTGTTTCCATGGCCTGACTGAAGAGGTCAGAGTGTCAGCGCTGTCTGGCAGCGCGAGCCGCGCAACGCCGGGAGCTCCTGGGAATCCGACCACATGCGTCCGGGCGACGGCAGCAGCGCGCGGAGGTTAGGGACAGGATGCGCTCGCTTTCCAGATTGCCAGACAAATTAGAATTGTGGTCATGGGTGGCGAGTTTCGCTTCTTTCAGGGCGATGAATAAACAAAATGCCGCTTTTAACGTCGGCCCTTCCAACTGTGGTATTGTCCCCCGATTTTCCAGTTACTGTTACTTCTGACCACCAAGTGGATATAACCACGAGGAGTCTGTAAACAGAGTTTTGGGGGACGCCAGTGTTTGGGGATAAGTAGTAGCAACTTTTAGACAAAAAAAAACCCAGAAGAATTATTTAATAAAAGCGCAATTATCCATCTTTTATTTCCTAAAACAACTTCAAATTCAAATTTACTCTTGTTATAACTCCACAGCTCTATCGATCTTGCTTTAATATACGCAGAACCGCGAAATTACAAGCGAACATTAGCCTACAGATTTGTTTACACAGCAGTCAGCTGTAAGTCGCGGTATTTAAAGTGCAGTGCAGAACTCTAATCATTAACTCCCGAAATAAATTGAGGCATCAACCCATTTGTTAATGATTCATACAATTTAAACACTGACTTCAGAAGCAGCCATAGATTGCAGTCCAACTAATAACAATAATAATAATAATAATAATAATAATAATAATAATTTCACAAGTGTGTATCCCTCCCCCCCGCTGTCACAATTTCAATGTCAGAATGTCAGACTTTCCTATTTAAATGATAGTTATCGCAGTAATTGATTATTTACCTGGAGGACAAATTGCAGTCTGCATAACGCTGGTAACGTGGGAATGCGACGGGAAACATATTTTCGCAAATACACGCGGCCCATAAACGGAACAGACTGCGTAAACCTTAACAGCCGTCAAAACTGAACTTACACACAGGACTGCATTGTGTCCATAAATTATGTATTATGCCTAAGGAATGAAACATCACTCATTAGTGTATTATATAATATGTTATGGTGTAATACGGAACACAAATGGGATGGCCTTGGCGGAATTGCATGTACAATACTTTGAAAACAAAAGGTTTCTGTGAGATCAGCGGTTTAACCTTGAGATTTGGGGGATTATCGATTCGCTATTCCTTATACAAATTGATGTAGGTCTTTGGATGCCCGTGGGCTGTTTCACACAGAGAGATTAGCGAGAATTTCCGCCCCACGGCGTCCCATAAACCTACATGCGATGATGGGGATGGGTTAGGCGGTACCCCAGAAAGCTCCTCCGCGGAGCGATTTACTCGGCTTCTTTATTTTTATCTAGCCACTTCGGGGGATTAAACAACCCGCTGATACAGTGAAAGTCAAAATGTACCTTTTATTTCCAGTATTTATTCACTCTTTAACTTTTTCTGCCGTTATACACTGCCAGTCGAGTGTTTTTGCACGCACTAAGATTGTCTACATGTGCCTGTTACTCACTTAGCAATGACTAAAATAAGCTCAATATTCCTTGCTAACAAATAAGTTTACGGCATGTTCACCATTTCAGTACGTTAATTAGCAAGAAAATGTCATATCTTTGATCCACTGAATTAACCCCCTTTAGCAATTATAACAGCGGAGAAAATTCCAGGCATTCTTTGTACAGGGGACATTAAATACTGCTCTGTTTCACGAGATGAAAGAGTTAACTAGTGCATTTAAAGTTATAGGGCAGCCTAGAATCTGACTGCCATCACAACACAGACAGTTAATAGGATGTCAGACATGCACTGTTACGCAGTCTTTCCATGTTATGAAGGAAAAGTGTTTTATTTGACTGATATTTTCATTTATAGTTGTTCACTCAACTTCATAGTGCTTAAGAAGAATATAAAATCTGCAGTTTATGTAATAAATTGAAAAGTGTAAAAACTTGTGGAGTGTAAAAACTTTTGACTGGTAACATATATCACACTTGGTCATAACCGGAAAACTATTTAACAGCACCTTTAATTACGTTGCACAACAAGATAACGTTCTATATATACACCCATATGTATAATAGTTATTTATAATATACATAAATCATAGCTTTATTGAACCGACTGATTCTAAGAATTAGGGTCTCTGACGCTCTACATATTTTGTAAGTTTAAGTGTTTTCAAAATTTTTTTATTTGGCATGTAAACATAAGACAGTGGAGAGAGCAAATGTTAAGTTTATGGAATCTGTTGATTCTGGGTATCAGGCTTATTATATTTGACATTGTTTTAGTAAGGCTATAATTAGCTAATTATTTTACATACTGTAAATGTGTCAATAATAAAATGACAGGATGATAATTAAACGAACAATTCACGTCAAGAGATACTTGAGTCCAATACAGCCCGCAAAGCTTCTTCGGGCTTATCCTGACCTTAAACGAGTCGCTTACTGAGATCAGGTCACACATGTGTAGAGATAATCAAATTGGATTCAGCCCTCATGATATATTCGCCATGTTTTCAATAACTGAGCCAGAGATCCCCTGTAGAGTGGCGGTAGTCTAAAAAACAAACAGATAAAAACGACTGGTCTGCTGTGACCTCCCCCAAGAAATTTCATGGAAGTACCAAGGCAACGCCAAACTGCTTGCCAAAGACTTTACCTCCATCTAGTGGCCAGAAAATACAATCGCTTAATGGTTGTAAAACGTTTTTTTTTTTTTTCCCAGGGATTTTCAATCGCAAACGTCACAAGTAAAAATTTAGCTTAATAAAGCAAACTCGGAGAAGCAGCATCAAATGCTCTCCCGGTGTTTGCGTAATTTCGCACCAAGAATGTAATGGATGTGATGCCGTTTAATGCATCACCGTCTGTTATGCATCTTGTACATACATTTGTATTCACGCGTAGGCCGAGTGCACGCATATTTTAGCATTGTGCAGTATACATTACTTTAAGATGTAAGCAGTAACTTTTGCAGTACCTACTTCACACTTAAATGGATGTAGTAGAAAGACATTCTAGCATTGTACATATTAGTTAACATTGTTTCGGTGTGTATCAGATTGTTATGGTTATCGGCGATCATCCACAGAACAATTGTTTGAAGAAGAGTAGAATACACGCCCTAGGCTCTACTAGTTAGCTGTAAAGGGAGTTAAATCACAATAAAGAGATTCTTATATTAGAATTACAGCCACACCACGCTCTTTTCTACGGTATTGCTTAAGGTATGAGTGTAAAATGCCTTGACAACGGAAAAGACGTACCTTCCGCTGGAGGATTGATTGGGAGATCATTTCATAATCTCTGTTATAACATAGGAACCGTGGTAAGAGCCGGTGTTCCAACGAGTTGAGCTACTTTGTCGAGTTAGGCTACCGTAGTGCTAATCGATAGCCCTAACCCCCCAAAAACCCCCAAAACCCTTACCTTAACCCTAACCCCTAAAACCTAACCCTAATCCTAAAACGGTGGAACTACACATGCGCAGAAAGGCTCGATGGCACGTCTCGATAGGTAGCTCAACTCGTCAGAACACCAGTATTGTTATCGGTGACACCAGCAATAATTCCCGTCATTAGTTTAATGGATTCTTGATTTTATTTTGCGGTTCCTGTAAAGATCGGCCACAAGAGGGCAGGAGAGATTTGCCTAAACCATATGGCCTCTTCATTGTGGTCATTCATTATTTACATTATTGAGTTTCTTAACAGAACCAATTTGTCAAAGCAGTTTACATAAATTATAGCTTAACGCTTAGTCATTTTAAATCTTAGTAATTACTTACATAAATGAAGGTATAAACCTTCTTAAAAACCATTCCTAATTGCAATAATCCATCCACTCACTTTCTTATTTCAGGGTCGCCGAGTCGTAGAAATAATCACAGTCAAGTTCCTTTTTAGTTTTCCTCACCCTCTCTCACACACCTCATCTTTTTCGTTATTGCGATTTATTCGTTTTAATTGTTTCACGGTGACGAGAAGTGTCACGCCAACAGCGCCGACATCGATGATTGATGATGCACTCCAATGCGCCAATTGGCGAAGTGGACAATTCAACTTTCAACAGCAGAGGGCAGTATAGTGTCCAATTTCAGAAAAGATTTGATAAATGCGTAACTTTGTAAAATGTATTAAAATTAGTTACCAATGTCTGCCCCAAAACCGATTTTAATGCTTCCTGTAGAGGCTGAATGTTGGGTGTATCTTGAAAGTGCAGCAACCTACACTTGAAATTGTCGGTTCATTTGGCATGGAGAATAAAATTCACAGTTCAGCGGATAAGAATTCCTCACATGCTAGGCTGAAAAACTGTGTTACTTGAGCTAAACAGAGGTAAGTTTACAGCCAGCAAGACACCAAATAAATAAAAAAAATAAACAGAAACAGGAGATTTATACATCAGAGTTTGATCGCTGCTGGGAATCCGCTATGGCGCCTTTTACTAAATGCAGTGGTCAGTACTTACATGTTGCGGTTATTCGCGCGATTATATGACTATATGAACAACAGCCAATGCGCAGACATCTGGAATCGACACACTACATCCGGTTGGGAGCTGCAGTTTGGTGCAATCAACAAAAGATAAACAACGAGAAACAGAGTACATGAGAGAGACTCTTTGTTCTTGTAAATAACTATTATAATACAAACAGCTGCAACGGCGACTGCGGAAATTAAATCTCAGCAAAAGGCTCTAACAAAGTGATCTGACATTGTCAAATGGAAAAATGTAGATGTTTTTGTTTGAGAGAAATACCTTTGATGGTTGAATCAAATATAAACACAAGAAAAATATTTTTAAAATATCATTTAATGACTAAATGCAGAGAATACACGTCGTGAGCGGTGCACACAGACTGCGTCCCCCTCAAATCGGGATTCTTTGTTTTACATTTGAATCACCCGGGTGAAACTCGGCTGCATAAGTTGTATTTAACACGCATAACTCTATTCCCACGACACTGGCTAATTAATTTCATTTTGTGTTTTGTTTTGTTATTTGTAATCCAGTTCTTTACCACAACCAAAATTAATAGACATTTGATTTAAATTATGAAGCTCCCCTTAGCCTCCAGTATTCAAATCTGTCCTCGGTCCTTCTATAGGCCTATATCCACAGCAAAATATGAGTACTTTTGGGAAAGAGGACTCATCTGTTGATCTCGATAATCAGGCTGTTGTGGGGGGAGGACGTTATGAAAAGAGCTCTGGGGGTGATTCAGTTAAACCTCTCCCTAGGGCTGGATAGGGGTCAAAGCCCCCCCCCCACACCTTCACCATCTCAAACAAACGGCTTCATTGTCAGCAATCAAACAGGTGGCTCCACTCCGCCAGAAACAGGTCGTTTAAGGTGACATATAAAAGCACTTATACGGAACTAAAGTTAATCTTTATCAGGCGTTAATTTAACGAAGCGCCAGCCACAATAAACAAGCGCGACCCGTTTTATGGCGCTGGAGTCTAGACGACATTGAATGCGCGCCTCCGGTTTAGCACGATTACGCGACTGTATTTTGGACCTTAAACCAATTGCTGTCGAAAATACTTAATGGAAAAGGTGCGCGGTTTCTCACCACATATCACAAACAACTCGAACAGGTTAGTACTGTATGGAGATTTCTTTTCCTAAAGCTTAAGTGATAGGCGTGTAGATTAAGTGTATGCTATATCCGCATGGCAATCTACCATAAAACGTGGTTTAAATTACGTACGACATAAATGCGGCACTGAGCCCCCCTTCCCTTATTAATCCAATATCGACAGTCGTATATGCTTGTCAAAATCACCAAGTGATCCGTTTAAATTTTTTTTCCTCGAAACACATAAACCGCAAGGATCTCTTGCGTATGATTTGTATTTATTTATTTTTTTAAGCCAAGCGATCTCATATGTTCTGCTACGGATTCAAAATGCAGCTGCATCACGCAGCCCGCTTACCTCCGCACATTTACTATGCACTATTTGCCTACTTCTCATTCGTTTCACGTATCGCGGTTGGATCCACGTCGGAAAAAAAGCGCTGACCAAGTAAAGCTGGCGGCTTTGACCGATCCTCAAGGCAGCCGCAACACGGGCCCCTACCCAGAACCTTCACACCCCTTGTAATTAATGACAGGAGCGCCTTCAAATATAATTTGTCATCGGCATCTGTTCCGCTACAGCGATTGCCCTCTTTCTGGGCAAAATAACTTTGATTTCAGTATATCCAGGCTGTGGATGTCACCGCCCCCACCGCCCCGCCTTCCTGGCCGCTTGTAGTGGGTGGATCTTGGAGGGTTGACTCACAAAGCTGTCAAAGATAGCTGTCACCCCGTGGTGCGATCAAACGCACGGTGTGCGGCGCTTTTTGCCGGTCGCGCAAACCGGGGATTTGGGGAGTCGGAGACGATGTGCCGAGCCGTGAAACATTAAATACGCCGGGTTAAGCCGAACCAGGTCCGAAACCGGCTGTGAAATAGCATTTTTAAATTATTACCGCGGACCGACGGTGCTTGAAACACGGCGGAAAGATCCCTGGTCTTTACTTGAGGAGGAGGAGGAGGAGGAGGCTGGCTTGATAGCTGCCGTGAAAAAGGACATTTTCGGAAATTTTGGGCCACAATGAAAGCAAGAAAAGGTACGTCGCCTTGCTAGGTAACGGATACTGCGCTATTGAACGCTGAATATAATAGTTCACTCTGTATGTTTCCGAATTCATAATGCTGTAGATTTAGTGGGAACTTCGCGTTTTGAAATGCGACCTAACGCGCCCAATACGCATATTACCTGACCCTATAAAATCCTGCATTTTGTGTTACGTGTGTTTGTGGGCTGTCAAAATGATTTGCTTCCCCCTGTGTTTGCCTGCCCTGTTGTGGATTCAGACGCAGTAGCTCTGCGCTTACATGCGCTATTTAAAAATCCCTAGGCTGAGCACTTAATGCTGGTATTATATTAACGTGGACATCTCTCCGTGAAACCGGCCAGCTACAGACGTGTGTTGGTTTAGCTCATCGGCGAAGTTGCCAGCTAATTAAAGTTATCAATGCACTTCTTTATTTTCACTCACAGACGCCGTTAGTTTGTACGCATGTTGTGTTTGTATCAATTTGTTTATATTATCATTGTTAGACCCGAAACAAACTTTAAAAACCGACCCTTTGTGAAACTATGCTTTTGCCTGGGCAGTTTTCGCATTCTTAGCAACCTCGTGAGATGAAAGTCTCACACAATAGCTTTGGTCCGACTGCCTCACTATTTCCCATAGTTGTGCACTTTTTAACTACTCAAACACGGAATACATTAGTTTTCAGCACCTTTGGGAAGTGCAGAGTCGGTTTGTGCCGTTTTAAAACGTAATGCTGATGTCTAAACGCCACATTGCAATCCCGCTTCTTTCCCTTTGTCTCCAGACTCATTTTCAACAGGTTTGGAAGTTGGCAGCAGACTCGTGCGTCGCTGCTAACCAGCTATCCGGCAAGATCACGCTAATATAGTTGTTATGGCTTCTGTTTATCTTTTGGTAAAACGACACGAGTAAACGAGACAGACGTGTTATCCCATGTTTGTAGAAGTAACGACGTCGGTGTTGTCGGAAGTATGGCGAGACCCGGTCCAAGTTATGGCAGCGGTAGTGACTCCTTTGTTCTTGTGGGTCGGTATTGGTCTGTGACTTCGCCTTTATTTCATTGTGTTAACCAGGTGGCCAGTTGACGGCTTTATAGTGCAGTATAGGAGACGTGGCCAGTAACGGGAACATGCCGCATGCACGCACACACACAGGCTATCTGTAATGTCGCATTTGAGAAGCAGAGATCTCACGGTGCCACATGGGACATGCGAAGTTTAACCACGTTGTTTTGTTCTGTCGGACAAAGTGACACATGGCGGAACATTGCGGGCTTTGGGCACCTCGGCGACCCAGCCACGATCATCAGTCGTGTTATTCAGACACGGATACCTGGTCAACTGGATGATTTTGCCCAGTATTAAATGAATTTGGGGTTTTAAAGTTTGCCAAAGAATTCTGAAAACGACTGCGTTTAAAGCGACTGGTACAAATATGGAGTTAAACGTATTTAAGGCGCCCTGATTGCAGAAAAGAGTACAAGTTAGCCCTCGTGTTAATGAGGGTATATTTATGTGTTATAAAAGCGTATGCTTTTTTACGAGGAAGTATGCAGTGTTGATGTCTTATAACTACGCCTTGGCATGTGACGGGATACGCCATCGCTTCCCCTCCCCCACACAG
This sequence comes from Brevimyrus niger, assembly GCA_015164015.2. Classification (NCBI taxonomy): domain Eukaryota; kingdom Metazoa; phylum Chordata; class Actinopteri; order Osteoglossiformes; family Mormyridae; genus Brevimyrus; species Brevimyrus niger. The sequence goes on from JAABNY020000082.1 coordinate 12,294,576, forward strand.
GCTGCATTCCAGGCGGTCGTTTCTAATCCTTGTAATTTGGGATCCTCGTTTACCCGCTCGCAGGCCAGTCTTCCCAGTATGGGAGCGATACGGAGGAGGACGGTATGGACTGTCCCCTGGACCTGTCCTCCAGCGCCAAGAGGAAGCGACGCGGAAACCTGCCCAAGGAGTCGGTGCAGATCCTGCGGGAATGGCTGTTCGAGCACCGCTACAACGCATACCCGTCCGAGCAGGAGAAGGCGCTGCTATCCAGGCAGACCCGTCTGTCCACACTACAGGTGCGGCCGCTGTCAGCGCAGCTCACGCGCTGCAATTTTCAATTAATGCTCCAAAATCGTCTCGCTTTCATATTGGGTTCCTGTTCACTGCCCACCCCCCGCACATGCCCGATCGCCTTCCCATGCCTCATTGACGTTAAGATAAATAGCTCCTTTATACTGAAGGATCATTTTCACCGGCCCTGGGAATTAAATATTGTCCCCTTTTAGACTTTTGGTGAGTGTTATCCGGAACATGTTACCTACGAGCAAAAAGACTGAGAAATATGCGTTTTTTTTTCTTCCCTTTTTTTGTTAATTTATAAGCCATTTTTCCTCGTCTCGCATCTGCATTGCGACGAGTCGCCCTCCGTGCTGGGGATGATCGGGCCGGTCGCGCCGGTGCCTTTGAGCCGCGGTCGGTGGGGGGCTCCGCGACTGCTCTCAGGAATTCCCCCCCGCTGTCTGGGAGCACGCATTTGCATGTCCGGGCATTATGCGCATCGCCTGCCCGCTTCAAACAAAGCAGTCAGGGCATCGCCATGACTGCTAGAAAGCAGCTGGTCGCTTTACGAGTAAGGGGAAGCGGAGAGAAGTGATGGGTATTTATAGCGGGGAATGACTCTAGCGTGGCTTAGATTTACCACGTGACTTAAAATTACTTGTATTTAAAATGGTATTAAGTGCAATATTTCACATCAAATTAAATAAGCGCACAATTGTCAAATATGTATTAACGAGAGCTAATTGGGAAAATCGGTGGTAGGCAATGAACGTTTGTGTGAACATTATTGAACAAAGTGGTTCAGTTAAATAGTTTGGCTAATTTGGCGATGATTTTGGATAAATACTACTGATATAATGTAAGGTCGGGTATTTCCTGAGTATAGCCTATAGCCTATTACAGGGACAGTGGCTCATTCTGCGTCATCGCCATTTCCCCAGGTCTGTAACTGGTTCATAAACGCCCGACGGAGGCTGCTGCCCGAAATGCTGCGGAAAGACGGCAAGGACCCGAACCAGTTCACCATGTCGCGCCGCGCGGGCAAGGTGGCCGACGGCGTGCCGCCGGAGAATACGCCGCCCTGCGACGAGAGGGCCCTTCGCTCGCCGAGCTTCGACTCCTGCGACGCTCCCAAGTCGGCGGTGCTGCCCAGGCCGACCGTCATCTGTCACACCACCGTCAACGGGAACCCCGCTCACACCTGCATGCCTGTCCCCCGGACCATGGAGCCCGGTCAGAGTCTGTGCCAGGGGGAGGTGGCGCCCCCGCCGGGGGGCGGCTCCAGCCCCCAGACGGGGCTCTTCAACACTCCACCACCCACCCCCCCGGACCTCACCCAGGACTTCAGTGGCTTCCAGCTGCTGGTGGACGTAGCCCTGAAGAGGCGTGCTGAGATGGAGAGGCAGGCTAATCCCTTTGTTTCCTGAAGGATCTCCTGGTCTTCTGGGCTGCCAAGATCCAAACGACTCGCCGGGCTTCGCGAATAGGACCTGGAGCAGCGGAGCTTTGCCACGTGGGGGATTTTAATGTCTATTTGCACATCGGAGGACCAAACCTAATGCTCAACATGCCTTCGCTTTTGTTTTGTAGAGATGATAGAGGCGTCCTGAAAGCCTGCCTGACTTTCCTTCTTTGTTTAAAAAAAAAAAAAAAGTTTGGCTTGATCATTCCTCGTTATTTTTACTTTAGCAATCTTTTAGTTGTGTCTCTACTTTTGTTTGCACAATAGGGTAAAGTGGGGGGGGGGGGGAAGACATGAGGTCGGTCCATTTGTCTAAAGGTTTCTGTTGGCATTAATGATGAACACCATTACTGCTCTGGTTGGTGGCTCTGTGTCATGTGGAAATATGTATGTATATTATATATAGTGTATATATTTTTATAACTTTTTCTTTTGTAGTTTTAAAAACCCTTTTTCGTTTTCCTTCGCTTTCGTCAGTCGTTGGGGTTGGGTGTCCTTGCTTTGGAGATTCATTTGATTGGGTCTTCACACTGTGATACTTCGCCAAGCTGAAAAGGACCCCCCCCCCTTACCAAAACTTTACTGCCTTTATGTTTTGCTTACAGCACGTTTGTACTTTTAGAAGTAAACTGGAAGGATGACACTAAAATGGCTTTGTGGTGCTGTTAATTCAAAAGAGAGAGGACCGTAACCTGTTTGAATGGGTATGTCGACTAAAATCGCAGGATATCTGAAGGCCCACCTTTTTCTTACTGTGTGATGTATGGCTAGTTCAGGTCACATGACTTCCCAATAATAATTAAAAAAAAATAATTTTAGGAGAACAGTTGGTTTGTGTTGCAAGAACATGTCGTTGATCATTGTAAGAAGTACTCCCAGGAAGCAGCGTACAGTGGTTAAGTCTAGTCACTCAACTGCTGTTGAAAATCATCCGGGGTTTTGTTACAGTAACCATGCAAATAGCGATTGGTTGTCATTTGCATGTGAAGTGTGCGTGCTTTCATTCCGCATGCTGACTGCGCGCCCGCTGCAGCCCAGAGGCGACGCCCTCGTGGGATAGGCGTGCTACCCAAGCTGCGGGGAAAGAAATCATTCTTGCGTTTTGTCGCATGCAGGCTGTATAAGTACCTCGATTAGCATAGTTTTGCATTAATTGGCGCAGGCCGACGCAGAGGTTTGCGCGTGATGGGGTGTTGCAGATGGGGAATGCAAAGCGACGCCGGGCGCCTCGTTAGCGGGCCCGACAGGAATGCCCGTTTGCGTGCGTCAAGGGCGCGAGGCGCCACGTCGCCGCCCTAGGGGCGCTCCGCACCGAGCCGCTTAATTAAGTCTGCAAGGGCGACGGCGCGTCTCCGCTTTGGCGTGGCAGGGTGCCCGCGTCTCCGAATCCGTAACGCCGCTGAGGTTCATTTCCCAACGTGTCCGAGAGTCCAGGGTGGATTGCGTCGCAGGTCGAGCGCAAGTGTGCCGGCGCATTCTGTGGCAGCGCAGGTGTCACTCCCTAACCCTACTCGTGTGCAGAAAGCCGTCCAGCCAATCGGGACACCAGATTCCCCTCTGGTCTTTACCGGCTGGTCGGCAGAGGTCCTGCTGACGGCCGATTGGCTGGCTGAAGTTTGCTCCCTATAGGTTTTACATCTGGATTGGTGGGTAAATGTACTGCTCTATAGAGGAGTGAAAACACTGGAGGTATTTTAGACTTGGGGTGTCTCAGTGGCTGGTGCTGCGGCCTCAAACCTCCGGCTTGGAGTTTGAATTTCGCTCCTTCTGTTCGTGGAATTTTCCGGAGACATGCAATTGACTGAATTGGCATGTGCGAGAGTGCCCTGTGATGGACTGGCATCCCATGCAGCTTACCCCCCACCCTCACTGTTCATGCGGCCTGGGATATGGACCCTGTGCTTGATAAACGGTGTAGAATATAGGTGAATGTCCATCTCCTATTCAGTGCAGGGCGATTGGTGCCCGTTTTTAGACTGGCAGGGTTCAGTCTCAAATGGAGGATGCGTAAAAGCCATGTAGACGAGGCCCTGGGGCTGGGGGGTGAGGCTACAGTGTGTCTTAACCAGCCCCCCCCCCAACTGTCATTCTGCTGGATTTAAAGGCCAGCTACTTAACCAGTGGGAATAGCTGCAGTAAGACTCAATCCAGTATCCCTCCCTAAAGACAGGAACCATGACAGCATCACTGTCCGTTAGGAGGAAACACAACAAAACTTGAAGGTGGGTGTCTCCCTTTCTCAACTACAGACCAAAACACAAACACGTTGACTTGCAAGAGCGAATGAATCCTTCAGATCGCAGGGTCAAGTTCGGGCTTCTGCCATAGACATTAAGTATCCCCTTTTATCGATCCTGATTTTCGCTCCTTCCGGACTCCAGAACGAGGAAATCAACGATGAGTCTTCAGCGGGACACGGGCAACGGGTACGATAAAAAGAAAGACCAATAAGCCAGGGCCCTTTAAAGGTGCATCCCGGAGGAAAAGCAAATTTATCTAAAGACACTAGCTTAAATATTATCACAGTTAGTGCTCACTTAACCAATAATGTAGCTTTAGATAAACGTTTTCTACACTTGAAAATGCTCATTTATTTAAGGTTATGCGAGTTTGACAGGTCATTAGGAGAGATATGTTCAGATCAGCTTTTTCTGCTCATCCTGCTAGGTTGTGTAATGTGTTTAATATTAATCAAGATGGATGGTATCCCCCCCGTGTCCCGTCTAACCTTATCAATCAGAACCAGCTTGGTCATCTTTTTACAGTTTAACAGTTTTTTTTTCCCCAGGGGAATGTGGAACATGTTTAACTATTTATAAATAAAGCAGAGCACCCAGAATCTGCAAATTATATCAGCCGATGTCTGGCGTTGTGTTAATTCTTAGCTGCAGGGTACAAAGCAGCAGTTAATTAGCTGCAGGGTACAAAGCAGTTCTGCTGCTCCTCGTTACTGGTCACACGTGATTTTGATTGTTTGCAGTGGAAGGAGCGGCTGCAGCGTGTAACATGGAGTTCATCATGATGGGATTTTTAATACGGTATTATCAAATGTTTACTATAGAGGAGATTTATTAAAAGAAATTTATAATAAAACATTCTCTAGGTCTCATATTTTTAAAGTTCTTGAGATCTATCAGCTAGTCATGTTTGCGTATATATCTGGAAACACCCTTTTTTTTGTCACATACGGCTTAAATAGTTACTTTTTCATGAACTGCTGTGTGCCCGTGTGGTCATGTTAGTAAATGCATTTTTGAAGGGAAAACAGCGTTACTAGAAAATGTGACACAAATACAAAGTAGGCTTGATAAATATTGATTTAATTACTTTTTACATCAGAAAACATTCATATATGTACAGATATTAATTTTATTTTTAATCTCCTTGTATACAAAATCATCTAGCATGAGGACATAAAAATCCTGAAATTTCTTCATAACAGGTTCTTTTTTTTTTTAAATTTGCATTTGTCAGTCAGTCTGTGGCAAAGATGCCTTGATATTGAGACCATACCAGCCGCCCCGCCTTAAAAGAATAAATCTTTGTTTACATACTTAAACCTAGGCAACCAAATCAATATTTTAATATGCGGAATAAACATTATTACGCAAAACTTCACATTGCAATTTTGAGTGCCTTTGAAACATTTATAAATCTCAAATAAAAAATAATATGGCCTTTACGCTTTTGAAAAAAAAACCCAAAAAACTAATGTTTAGCTCTATGAAGCTGGCAAGAAAATTTTCTTTTGTAGTTTTATTCACAAAGATCTAAATGTGGAAGTGAAACAGTGAGGTGGCAGTAAATTATGAAAATACAAAATAGCTGAAATGTGTTGAGAATGTACACACCTCCCTGAAATGTGAGACCGGAGGCGCGCGGGGGGGGGGTCCCCTGTCTTAAGACAGACCCCGTTCTGTTGATGCCTGCACACTTAAGTGAATAACCCCCTTTTCAGGTGATAATTGAATATTTTTATTAATTTCACTGCGACTTTTAAACACATTTCAGCCAATTCAGTGAAGCCCAGTGTTTTTCCCGATGAGACGAGACGAGTTAAACATGGGAGATGTTAAAAGTCAAGTGCATCAAAAGGGTTGCAAGAAGAAACACGTCCTACCTAAATCTCTCTGAAAACCGTTTCCCGAACAACATTTTTGCTGGGTGACGTTGCTCCGTCCGCGTCCCCGGACCCTCCTGGCTGCTACATTATGTGTTAAGGCAGAGAACTGATCAAGCATTTAATGTACCGCAGATGAGCACTAAGTGTTCCACAGCCTCCTCACTTCGAACAGAAAGAATCCACTGATTTGCAGCCTAATTTGAAGTTTTTACGGACAATTCAAATGAGCAAGTCCGAAATTGCATTTGTATATTTCAAAGTAATAAATCACTTGGTTGCCTGATGGAAAAATGGAAATACTTCAAGCACACAAATACTCATTACTGGATGTGTAAATGGAGTATATTTGGGAAACAGAGCAACCGTCTTTAATAAAATGTTCCTTAGTTTGTCAATTTGTCAATACAAGGGTTATCTGAGAGTGAGAAGATTGTGAGTTCTAAAAAGTTAATTGATGATTAGAGATATTACTTTGTATACAAGTTCCCCGCGGTCCTTGAGGGTTCACAAACATATCTTGACATAATTAGAGCCACTTATTGCATATCGATTAGAATGGGTGGCCCCCCCGCCCCCGTAGCCACCTGGGTCAGGAATTAAGGACACACCTCACTTCCCCCCATTCTGCATTCCTGTCCCCCGGCCAAGGCTGGGTATTGAGGGGGCCCTGGATCCCGGCGCTGGTGGGTGGGCGGGCCTGCGGCTCAGGGGGCATCGCCGGGGGCAACGGACTCTCCCGAGAGGTTGGCAGTTTGAGGAAACTTAAAAAGACGGCCGGAAGGGCAAAGGTCAGCCTGGTCTCAGCCGCAGAAGAGTGAAAGTGTGGCCTGGTCATGGCAGAGGAAAGGATTATAAAATACACTAATAAAGAAATAGATATATAAATAAATCAATCTTTATTCAGTGTGTTTATCATAAGTTTGCACACACAATGGCTGTGTCATATGATATACAAGATCAGGACAGCAAAACACTAAATGGAATCCAAATAGTTCACTGGAAATAATAATAATAATAATAATAATAATAATAATAATAATAATAATAATAATAATAATAACAGAACACAATTTAGATCTAAGCCTATATTAATCAGATTGTGTCTACATGCTCAAATCTTCCGATTTCATTGTACAAACACGAATCCCCATTTTTCACACGAAGGCGTGAGACCGCTGCTCTGTTCTGCTCTATGTCCTGGAGGCTGCTTGACCAACAACACTGGTCATATATCGACCTTGGAAATCAGGAAGCACTTTGAGAGACGCAGCCATACCTCACTCACACACACACACACACACACACACACACACACACACACGGAAACGCAACACGTCGCACACTTTGTATTTTTGTTCCTTTTGGGAGACCCTGATTTTGCTGTGCTATCTGTTCCTCCATCTCTACCTGAGAGTTACCCCCAAACCAGCCCATCGCGATACGGGCAGGATCAGGAGGGCCGGGGCTCCACGCCCCCCCGGGGAGGATCCTGGTGACCGAGCAGGTGAAGGTCACCCCAAAGAGATCACTATTAAAATGAAGCCCCTGCATTAGCAACTGGAAAGACTTCATTAAGAAAATAAGATGATGAAACCGTTTGCATTTCATGATATTTTTTTTTTATCGTATTTTCGTTTGCTTTTTCGCTTTCACATTCCCGTTACCTTCTTTTGGGGGAAACTCATTCGAGCCCCAAAAAGATCATCGAATCACAAACAGGTCCACAAAAACCCCCCCACCCGACTTTACAAATAAAGAAAACAAACAAACAAAAAAAAAACTTTCATCTATAATAAGCATTTAAGAATATTTTGTCCCACAGATGACTACAGCAGTGTTAATACAGAGAAATATAATTCTCTTCAAAGCATTCGCAATAACAAGCTTATGTATGATTAACGAACAGAAATAGCTACGGCATAATGAAGGCATCCTTTTAGATCGCGTATAATGTTTAAGACCGTCGACACCCCCCCCCCCCAGTTCCTCTTAAGCGTCACGGTATTTTCGTTTGACTGACTGCCCCATTCGCTCGATGTTCTTTATAGTCGTCTTTCGAGGAGAATATTGCTTTAGGTGGCCCGTGTTGCACTTGGTACCTCCAGCCGCACCGAAATAAGAAACGCAGTTAGTGAGGGTTTGGCGGGAATGTGTGTGCGTCCGCGACCGTGACCCGCGCCTCCGGGAGCCAGCTGCCGGTTCCTGCCCACTGAGCGTGGCCATGGTGGCGGCTTGACTCGTTGGGTAGTTCTGGTGGACCTCTGCAACCGGGCTCTCCGGTCGGTCCTTGGGAGCCCACAGAACGCAGTCCTCTCCCCATGCCTCCCAGGGCCAATCCAGGAGGTTCAGCAGTCTTCCGTGGACACAGACGTGCACACAACCTGCGGTCTGTCTTCAGGATGGGGGTGCTTTCGTCTTTGTACGCGCTGGCTATGGCGTACTTTTTTCGAGTGGCTACGCGAGTGAGGCAGGGATACGGGCGACTCACCCGGGGAGAACACAAGCGGGGACCGGTCCCTGGTCGCTCCGGCGGGCCGTTAATGCGTGCATCTAGCGCTCGGCCCTCTCTGGGCGAGATGCGTGTTTGCGGATGTGCGGCTATGAGGATCCTATGAAGAAAAAGTGCCTTACCCTGATTTAGACCTCCGGTCTAAAGACGTGTGCATTTAGGGAAGGGAGACAGAGGCATGTGGAGAGACACTTTCTCTGGATATGAACGTGATTTCTCTGCCGCGGGCGCATGTGAGTGTGTGCGTTCTGCTCCCTGCGACGGCGGCGGCGCTCATAGCCGGGTCTGGGCCTCGGGGATGTAGATCTCGATGCTGTCCGCGCTCTCGGTGGCGGAGTTCTGCCGCACCGAGGCAGCCCGCTTAGCGGCCAAGAGGCGTTTGCGAGCCTCCAGGCGCTGGCGCTCAGAGCTCTCCAGGGACCTGTCGCGCGCCAGAGGGGGGTGGGCCTTCGGGGGCTTCTTTGGCACGGGAGGGGGGACCCTCCTCTCCTGGACAGAGATGACAAAACAGTCGGTTAGCGGCGGCTAAGCCAAGGGCCGGGGCGGAGGCGAGTCGGAGGACGGCCGCGCCGAGCGCCGGCGGACGCCCGCACACCTAGCCGGCCGCAGTGGCGTTACGGCTTGGATGATGGCGCTAGAGTTCAAAGGGAACTGGTGGAGTGCGCGGGGTGAGCGTGCGACCGGCGATGAAGACCCAGCGCGCGTCACATGGAATGATCGGCTCACTGTCAACGGGGAAAACACAAATAAAGACGTCAAGGTGGAAAAAGAAAAGACACATCCGGCACATGGAACAGAAGGTAATAAAACTTAGGAAATGGATAAAAATAATTTAAGACTACATATAAATTACAGACACGAAGCATATTGATACATGGTAAACAGACAACGAGATGACAATAATTAATGAGAAGTTTTCATTTCCTATTGACAAATATATATCATGACAAACTGGGTATTTCTCATCGCCAGTATGCTGGCCTCACTGTTTGCAGGCCAGAGTCTGAGTGTTTACACTTAGGATGGACCCCCAGCCCGAACTACCGTACCCCCCCCGCCCCCCCACCTTCCTCTCCGGACGTTCCAGTGGCCTCCAGTTGTTGGCCTTCAGCTGGTGCAGCTCGTCGAACTTGAGGCTGATGTTCTCGATCGACAGCTGCAGCATGTCCCAGAACCCGGCCAGGTCTTGCGACATGGGCCGGGGATGGGTGTTCGGGTTCTGGGAGGGGGGGGAGCGAAGTGTCAGTCAGTGTCAGTGTTCTCCCTGCCAGTAGGGGGCGCTCTTCAAGGATTTGGAATTAGAGCCAGCAAGATGATGAATACCTTTCAATATTTTAATATTGAAAATCACCACAAACATTAATTGCTAATTACTTTGAACTGAAGTGCTAAATTCATTTCATTGCCTGCATTTACTGCTGGTCACTGTACTGCTGTACATTTGGCAAATAAATTTTGATTTGATTTAGATAATAATAACAGTTAAAGACAGTTGTGCATTAGAAATATTTTCATCTATCTATAAACTAGCTGAATGTAAATTGTAGGTTATAAAAGCTGTGTTAGGTGCTTTGGCCAAATGTAGCCCAATAAAGAGCAGAGCCTGCAGCCCTCAGAGCCTGCAGCCATCAGAGACTGTGGCCCTCAGAGACTGCGGCCCTCAGAGACTGTGACCCTCAGAGACTGTGACCCTCACAGACGGTGACCCTCAGAGACTGTGACCCTCACAGACTGCGGTCCTCAGAGACTGTGACCCTCAGAGACTGTGACCCTCAGAGACTGTGACCCTCAGAGACTGCGGCCCTCAGAGACTGCGGCCCTCAGAGACTGTGACCCTCAGAAGCTGCGGCCCTCAGAGACTGTGACCCTCAGAGACTGCAGCCCTCAGAGACTGTGACCCTCAGAGACTGTGACCCTCAGAGACTGCGGCCCTCAGAGACTGTGACCCTCAGAGACTGCGGCCCTCAGAGACTGCAGTGGTTCCTACCAGATTCTCCTCACACAGCTCCTGGAATTGCTGGAACTTCTGAGACATGAGCAACTGGGCGCTGCCCACTGCACTCCGGATCTTCCCCAGAACTGCGGGAAGACACACAGAAGGGGGTGTGGTCAGGGTCGGGGCCTGTGGGGCATGACTGTGGGAGGGGTGGGGCCTGCCTGGTTAACTGGGAACACTCTTAGTTTATAAATAGCCGGTGAGTGGGGGGGCAGCAGACAGGAAGCAGATGGAAGCTGGCTTGCTGCAGTGAGTAGCCCACACACGGGGCAGGGAATGGGGATGGTTGTGTTTTCTACCCCACTGTCAGTCCCTGAGCTCCCGCGTTCAGAACAGGGGCCTTGTGGGTAATGTTAATGTGGGAGGGAGGGGTCGGGTTCCACCGCAAGGTGAGGCTCTACCAAGAGGTATAATTTGACTGCATGTAATGCGTATGGCAAACGATGACATCACCACTCTGACATCTGTGACTCAGGAATTACATATCAAATAAACTAAATTGTACTCCTCAGACTCTTTCATCCTCGTTCAGTCATGTCATCCATCAAGCTGGTCACCGGTGTAAAAGTCCCCGCCCCCCCCCCGAACCGTGCCTGTCAGTACACTGCAGCCTGAAGTCAGTACACTGCAACCTGAAGTCAGTACACTGCAGCCTGAAGTCAGTACACTGCAACCTGAAGTCAGTACACTGCAACCTGAAGTCAGTACACTGCAGCATGAAGTCAGTACACTGCAGCCTGAAGTCAGTACACTGCAACCTGAAGTCAGTACACTGCAGCATGAAGTCAGTACACTGCAGCCTGAAGTCAGTACACTGCAACCTGAAGTCAGTACACTGCAGCCTG
>JAABNY020000082.1:12328212-12354046 GCA_015164015.2 Brevimyrus niger
GGGCGGGGGAGCAATCACCTGGCTGATTGTGCTCATGGCTCTCATGTAGCTCTCGTTCCGTGACCGGTACTGGGGTGAGGACAGCAGGCTCTTGGGGTCCAGCAGTGCTTTGCCGGGGTCCAGGGTGTCCATGCTCCTGTTAATGGATACTTGACTCACCGCCTGCAGGTAGCTGTGGCTCCGGATCTGGAGCTTGGGGGAGTGCTCCGTGGAGATGCTGCGGGAAGGAAGACGGGGGTCACTCATGACAGGGCCACGCTCGTCAGATCGAAGGGCCGAAAGTCAGGGAATCAGTCAGATGAGCTGGCATGAAGCTTAGGCAGTATGCTGTGGGAGGGGATTTGGTGGTTTGCCTCGGTACCACATTCTCTGGAGTGGGGTGGTTCCGATTTGGCGAAACAGGAATGCAGTGAGAAACAGAACAGACATCTGAGCTCGGGTAGGGCAAAAAAGGCTGAACTGGCTAAAGAGTTCCTTTTCTATTACTGGTAATAAACAGGTTTAATCCAGTTTACTTCAGTGGTACAGGTTGTATGTCTCTTAATCAGCAGCTTTAATCATCACATAGACTGGTCATGTTTTTAGTGGCGGTTGATTCAGGGTGCGGTCTCAAATTAGACTGGGCAGAAGCCAATCTCCCCTGAGGGTGCCTGGGAATTGAGGTGGCCATGAGGCCCCTAAGGACCCAGGCTAAACATTGCTCTGATTCGCTATGGACATGAGCCAGTGAGTCACACTTCCCTGCAGAGATAGTCTCTGGGACAGGTGTATGTTTTGTTTGTGCGGTGGGGATTGCTCTCTTCTTGTGAGAATTAGCATTACCTGCTGCTGTGAGGAAAGTAATTTTCAGCTTATAATGCGGCGGTCCGTTAGCCTTCCAAAGGCAGCTGACAAGACGTATAGCAGTCAATCACAAGGCAGTCTACTATACACGGCCCTCGGCCCCCATGCTCCGCACTCCACACTGAAGAACCGACTACACAAATAGAAGGAGACCCTCGGGTTATCGATCTTTGATTTGCTACAGGAGGAGGTGGTATGTGGTGTGTGACTTAGCGGGTTAGGACCCTTTGTCTGTGATCGGAAGGCTGCTGCTTCACATCTCATTCTTGGCAGGCTAATACTATTCTTGCACCCTTGAGTAATTCCCTAAATAAATAAATGTAAATGTAATGTACACTAGAGGGTCGGGAGAGGTTATATCCTGTCACAGGAAGCACCAAGCACACAGAAAAGTACAGCCTGGACAGGATGCCAGGCCATCACAAGGTGCTGAAGCTAAGGAACACACCTGCTTCACTCTGTTGCATCAGACACTAATGGTATTAACAATAAATAAAAAAAGAATTAATTTCTCTTCTTGGATACCATGCACGACAAATGTGTCAAGAAATAATAACATCCATGGGCTAATTAAAATAACGCCTCATCGTCAACAGACCTGGCCCTTAGCCCAAAATGGATCAGGAAAACCAAGGTGACATATCAGAACCTGATCTTGGCTGTACCTGTGAGGTCTAGTTGGGCAAGAGTCCATACAAGACAACAAAATGACGCTGCAAATCGGGGAAGAAGTCAGGTGCGAGTTTCAGAAATGCAAGCAATTATCACCCCTTTTCTGGCAACAATGCAGTGACATGGGAACTGGCACTAATGTGTTAGCCTGCCAGCGACTACAAGCTCGCCAACAGCTGGGCAGGCTCGCTGGGCATCATTGTTCCAGTTTGGGGGAGGAGGAATCCACAGAAGGACTCTAAGGAACAGCAATTCCTGGGACTTGGGTATTGGGGGATGGATCTGCAAAATGTTGCTAGTACCCTCAAGATATAACGTGAGGTGAACCAAGCAGACACAACGTACAAAGCTGGAACAAACTGCGAAACCCCTATGAGTTGGAATACTGCTCCCTCTCTTTTTTTGTCTACCTCAAAGAGGTACTTCAGTGATTGAACTGTAGTAACAGGGGCTTGCCCATGACCTCACCCTGTCCAAAAATATCCACCTGCCCCTTTCTATCATGATGCCTAAGATCCTTTAAATGGCAGACTATACAACCCACTAGCAAATAAGGAGTGATGTGTTCATTACTGGAACAAACTTTCAGCAGAGTGTGGGTTATGCTGGGGGGGGGGGTGGTTGCCTGTGGTGGGTGGAGCTTGTAGACGGTGATTCTTACTTGAGAGTGGTCATCTCAGTGAGCGATGGCTGTGTGGCCTTGAGGTAGCTGGCCCGGCGCGCCTGCACCTTGGGCGAGGGCTGCGGACTGCCCTCCGAATCGCCACTGTCGTCGTCCGCCATGGCCTTCACATAGCTGCCACTGCGCATTCGCCGGCAAGGGATGTCGTCATCCTTGCCAAGTGACGGGAAGCCACTCCACTCATCCTGGGGCACCTGTGGAGATGGGTGGATGGGCAGGAATGGGGAGGGTGGGGTGATGCCATAGCAACAACAGCAATAACAGCAGGTCAGGCAGACCAAAATTACACTTGACTCTTTCACATATGAGCTGCCTCCCGGCCCTGTCCCCTTCTGGCAGATAAGGTTTCAAGATGTAGAGGTGGGACTGCCTTGCTCCTGTAACCACTTCTGTACCTATTCCACATCCACCACCAAGAGGCAAACGCAGACTGAACACAGACTCAGCCACTCACATCTCCACCCATCCATACCTCCATCCATCCATTCATCCACCTTCCATAACCTTTATTCCAGTACAGGTTATGGTGTATTTCAGTAAAGATGAATCTGGATTAGTCTGGGTCAAATCATCTGCATCTATAGAAACCTCTAGTTTTTTCAAGGGACCCAAGCTTCCATCTTCATGGAGTGAGGTCCTGCTCTCATCCAGGGCTGGGAGGTTTTGATCCCACCAGGAAGAGGATTATGGTGGATCCCTCATGGACATGGGGCTCTCTAAAGGTGTCCTTGGTTGTCCAAAGTAGTTCTCAGCCACCAGAACATCACGCCTCTCACTTGAAACATGTTCCCTGGCAAAACTACAGCCTGAACTGCTCTTCAAAAGAGCTTGCTTGTTCTGCTATAAAAAGAACAAGCAATTAAGGTGAATTTTGTACTCTCATCTAAAAGTATTTATTTACCTAAGGCAAGATGTCTGTTGCATATGTACTTCTTCACCTAATTTATCCATCCATCCATCCATCCATCCATCCATCCATCCCCATATATGTTCTCCCCATCCCGATGTGAGCCTGGAGCCCCACCCAGGAATTAGAGGGCAGGAAGCAGTGGACACCGTGGATGGTAGCCCCTTGCAGTATAGTAGTATAAATTGTAACCTCAATGGTTCAGTCTTTAAAAATCTTATATTCCAGGCACTAGATCTAAAATATGCTGATAACATAAACAGCTATGTAAAAAAAAAAAAATATATAAGTCAGCTTAGCCCCTTACAACTGCATGATAAATGCACCAAGTCACTGGGTTCCTACCCTTTTTGTGTTGCTAATTTACTTTCACCTGTCAGTTTCTGTTTACTTTCTGCAATCTTCCTTTTCGTCTGACAGTAAACCTAAACACTATTTGCACACTGTCTTGGTCAAATACAGCAACTGCTAACCATGTACTACATCATCCACATATATTCTTTAGAACAGTGTTTCCCAACTCCGGGGGGACTCCCAGCGAATTCATAGTCTTGTTCCCTCCCAGCTCCCAACACACCCAAGCCAGGTATTCTGAGTTCTTGATTGGCTGAAAGCAGGGAAGGAGCAAAAATGTGGACTGTCTAGTGGTCCTCAAGGACTGGGTTGGGGAACACTGCATTAGAAATTCAAGTGACAAGGGAGGAGTTCCTCTGTGAACGAGGGCTCACCCCCTGCCGGGACCATGTGGGTGAGAGGCTAATTTGCATTAGCTTCTCTGTGATGCTGTTAGTGGCTTGCTAACAGAGCTCTGTTGGGTCTTATTTCATTAGCAGAGTGCTGTCGATGGAGACCAGAGCTGCCGTTATCACAGAGCTCAGCTCTGATGGTGTTCACATGTTTTACTCCCATCCCCTGCCCTGTTTTGCATGAGATTGAATGAGCAGCGCTCCTATGGTTTCCTATGGGAATAATGCTGCCTTGACGTGTGTTCCTCAGGAACTCCTGCAACAGGAGTCCAACACATGGGATGTGGTTCTTGCAATAATTGAGGGGACGTGCAAAGACTTCTAATGACAGTGGTATAGTTCATGTGAATCCAAAATGAAAACATTACAAATAAAATGGATCCCTGAAAAAAAACGACCTTCAGCATAAATATGCAGAATCAGCCTCTCGTTGGGAGATTCAAAAGTTATCTGTATTAAATGTTTCATTGAAAGGTACAGAGGTCTCTATATAGCTCTTATTTGATAAGGACTCAGATAACTAGCTGAGTCGGGTGGGACATGGTCCACAAACACCTCGTCTTCCAAGGTCCACACTGCAGTGTGGCAGCCTCTGCTAGGGCTTCCCCACCCTACCGCTGACCCACGTGGCGCACCATGGCAACAAGCCCCAGTGACACGGAGAACGCACATCGCGGGGACGTCACAGAAACAGGAGGCTGCCGAAGGGCACTTTGATTCACAGCCCCCCCGTCCTGCTGCCACGAACTTGGTGTGAACGATGAGAGAACAAGCCGGAATGAAGAGCGTGATGCTGTGCCAAGGCTAAATTGGCGATGAAGATTCACCACGGAATGATGCCTCATTTTAAACATTGTTACACTGTGTTTGTTTGATGAACAGGACATTTACAGAACTATGATACAGTGTAACTCCAACATTAGTCCAAAAACCATAATTAAACCTGGTAGACCTGATCAATCCAGGAAAAAAGAGAAACAGATTTAGGATGGATGGGAACAGATTTTGTGAATCTTAGTCACCATAAGACACATATCCTCGGGATAAATAAATATGTAAAAAATATATATGGGCAACAAGATATTGAAGAACAAAAAAAATTTTGTCCTTTGGTATTTGGCTCCATAATGTTAAGCCGCATTTTGTTGCCCGTGGCAACCAAAGTTTCAATCCTCTTCGAGGATATGCTGTTCCAAACATGTCTGTGTACAAACGGACTCCCTGCACCTTTCTCCCACTCTGGTGGAAGACAGAAATCCATCACAGGCCACCGCTGGAGGGACATCAGGAAAGGCTGTCTTTACGAAATCACAGGAACGCCGTGGACCGGGAACATTGTGCGAGGAAAAAAAAAATAGCAGAAATCCTGCAAAGATTACACTGATCAATCAAAGGCGCCAGTAACTAAGGAAACGGCGAGGAGCTCGTAACGTAAGCGCTGAGGGGCGGCTGACTGAACATAAAGCCCGTCGGGGGAGGCGTGAGCGGGAGCCGTGTACGTCAGCGGCCCGGCCCGTGTGCCGGATGATGTCTCCCGCAGGGTGGCTCCGGGCCGCAGCTTCTAAGACTAAGAATCGCCTGCTGTTCTGCATGTTCCTGTCCCATCCAAGAGCGGGTACAGCTCCACGCTGCCACGGGCTGCCTGATCTTCTAATTATAGATCCCTGTGTTAGAGGATAATGGGGCTACAGAGAACTAAGCGCAGCTAAGTACTTACTGTCTTTCAAAACTGCTTGGCTCTATCGGGAGGCCATGTGACTGTTTCAGGTGGGCATGTGACTGCATCAGCTGGACATGTGACTTTCAGGTAGTCATGTGACTTTCAGCTGGACATGTGGTTGCTTCAGGTAGTCGTGGAACTGCTGTAGCTGGCCATGCGATTGTTTCAGGTGAATGAGGCTGAACAGGTAGCTACAGCTGTTGTTCAAGTCTGACTGATGCAGCCCTGCATCACCACAAACCATCCTGTTATCAGTTGCCCAGGGAACACTTAGAATTAGAAATAAGTGATCAGTGGTCATTGTTAACACACCACAGCAAAGCACACAGTGCACAACAACGAAATGTGTCCTCTGCATTTAACCCATATGTGACCTCCGTGACATAGCAGGGGGCAGCTAATTCAGCACCTGTGGAGCAGTGCTTGGGGACGGTACCTTGCTCAGGGTACCTCAGTGGTGACTTGTTGGTGGGGGATTCAAACCTGCAATCTTTCGATTACAAGTGCGTTTCCCTAATCATCAAGCCACCACTGCCCACTTCTATCCAAGGTGACACCTGCAGATTCAGATTTACACCTGTCTGTTCAGCTGGTCACCTGTGCTGATTTTCTATGGGCTCAGAATCAAATGAAGCTCACATACGTTTTACGGAGTGGGGAGGTCAGTGGGGGGAATGGACATCAGGAACAGATCGACGCCGAAGCTCCCTGACATTGGTCCCTGGCTAGAAGTTAACCGTACAGAGTCAGATGTTACCCTGATGTCACAGCAGTAAAGAAAGTCCAGTTTTAACCAGGGGCCACATTCTAGAACCGAACATTTTCTAGGTCACAAGCTCTGTCTTTGTGGTTTCCTGCAGTTTTCTATAGTGAGAGGGAGCCGTTTCTTTCCAAATACCTCCTTGGATGTGGAGTTTCTTTTCGCAATACTGATGTCATTCAGTGTTACTATGGCAACCGGGAATCAGTCCTCAAATGAGAAAAAAGGAAACTGAACAAGTGCCCGAGACAAAAACAAAAAAACAAGGATAAGACTCCAACCACTAGGTTTTTAACCGCTGAACTGCGGTGAGACAAAAACATCAAGTATCCAGCTCAGTCAGGTGAGTCGCTACACTGAATCCGCCTAGAGAGATGACAAGGGGGAGGCTGAAGTCTCCCGCACACCAGGAAACACCCAGCGACACCCCGCAAAACCAATATAAGGAGATAGAACTCAGCTCTAGCTATAGCTTCAGCCAATCCCAAATCCGCGTTCACACACAACCCACATACACACACACACACACACACACACAGCTGCAGTCACACTTTAACAGCAAAGTCTAAGATGGCCACCGACAGCCTCAAACAATGGCCGGCGCATTAGTGGAGGTGAATATCGGTGTGAAAAATGTGGCACGAAGGGGTTAGTTAGAGATGCAGCATGAGAGGATAAAACATGAAAGTCAGGTTTCTCTCTGTCCGCTCGTGCTTTCGGCTGTGTTACAGGAGCCAGGGGCATCTCTGGTGAGGATCTGGAGAGCTCCCGGCTCCTTTCATGGATGGTGTGAGGGGCCGGGAGGGGATGTTTATATAGACCTCCCTGCTGCAATACCACCCAGGCCTCTGGGGGGAGCCCCTCGGGAAGGCTGCTAAAAACACAGCCCACACAGACACATACATGTAAATACACAAAAACACATGCAGCCGAATTTAAGTGATATGTGACATACAAATCACACATACACACACATACAAATCTTTCTACATGCATACCCCCATTCTACTAACTGATCTATAACCACCACACACACTCCACCATCCTACACAGCTATCTACAAAAACACAGAAAAAAAAAAACGTTTGTCCATCCTACCAACCTTCCTACCCACACAGGCGCATACACACATGCTCCAAAGAAAATGCACACCCTCACACCACGCACACAGAGAGAAACCGAAACAGCGGCATCCACAAGGCGATGGTTCACAAGGCAAGAAAAGGGAGACGGTACGCACTCTAGATGGACGTCATGCTCTGAGGCTGAAGAGAGTAAGGCAGCTAATGTTTGGCACTTACTTCTCCCTGGGAGACACTGGAGTGGGGGGGGTGGGGTTTCCGGGATGTGTGGGGGAGGGGCAAGGTACATAGGAAAGGCCACCTACCTGCAGGAAGTGGCACGAACTCTCCTGGCCACAGGGCTCAGACCTCATTAATGCCTTATCTACGTTTATGGGGACCTTCTGGTAGACCTGGCGCGCCCTGCTCACCGTTAGCGTGGACGACCACGAGCTCTTCTTCACGAGCTGGGTGTCCAGGTTCATGGGCGTGCTGGAGCAGGCCGTGCACTTGACGTCGTTGTTGGGGCGCGGCGGCTTGAGCGCGCGCTCGCTGACAGTGTTGTACGCCTCCAGGAAATACTGCGACTGCGACTTGTCGGGTCGCCGGCCCACCGTCATGGCGCCCATGGGGCTGCGGAAGAGGCAGGCATCACGGTCAAGGTTGTCGTCGGAGCTCCAGTACCCTGAGGCGTGGGGCCGCAACTTGGGCTCAGCCGACTTGCAGCGGTCTCGGCTCTTGCTCCGCTTGCGGTGGCGGGTGGGGGGCACTTCTTCGGGGCCCGCTTTGTTGCCGTTCACGCCCCCCTTGGTGGGACCCTCCAGAGAATGCGACTTGGTGAACAGCTTTTGCACCGAATGCACCAGGTGACGAATGCGGCCGGGGCTGTCTCCCCGCTGCTCGGCCGCCGCGGCCACCGCCCGCTTATACTGCAGCGTGTGGTAGCCATCTCGCGCGGACGGCAGCTGGTCCAGGAGGCTGGAGGGGGCTCGGCCGGTCGGGGTTGGTGGAGCTGGCGCCACGTACGGAACCAGGGCCTGACATTCTTCCTTAAGTTCCAGGTGGGAGCCATAGCGGCGCGGGAAGGTGCCATACGGAGCAGGGCACTCCTGTGGGAAGGCAGCCCGCTGGCTATAGTATGGGTGGTCCCCCGGTAGGGGTTCTGGCTGGGTCAGCAAGAAGGGCTTGCGGTCACTGTGGTGAGCCAGCGACTCATAGGAGGGCGCGCAGGCGACCATGTGGTGGTGGTGGCTCCGGCTGCCCGACAAGCCTTTCATGGCTGCGCTTCCTTGACCGAGGGCATTCAATGGCGGCAGGGGGAGGGGCCGGGGGTGGGGGTGGGGGTGGGGGGTCCGTAACTGGCGCTCACACCAGACTCTGCAGAGGGGGAAAAAAATGACATGTGGACATTAGCGAAGTTGGCAGAGGTTCGAGAGGTCACAGTACACTGTTTTGCAACTCTCTGAACGCTCGTGATCTGTTTCTGTAGAGGCCCAGTTTCAAAAAAGTGAAACTTAATTTATGTATGACTAGCCGCTTGCTTACATTCCTGGGTGATTTTCTAGACCCTTACAGGGCAATTTATCTATTGGCAATTTAGAGTTGCTAGTTAACTTCGCTGCATATCTTCAGACTGTGGACATGCAAACTCCACACACCCAGCTGTTCTGGGGTTTGATCATCATCACCATCATTCTCAGTTCCTCTTATCCACTCAGTCCCCAGGGACCCACAGACAGTCGACGTTTTTGCTCCCTCCCAGCTACCTGTCAGACAGTCCATATTTTTGGTCTCTCTCAGAAGCTGGGAGGGAACAGGACGGTGTATCGTGTGCCGGTCCCTGAGGACCAGATTTTTCGGGGTCAACACCATTGTGATTTCTAGCATTTTGATCAAAATGCAAATTTACCATGGACGTGGTATTTAAAAAAGTTGCTTACATTGTTTTTTTGGCAAGGACGCGTTTCTCCATATTCGGGCAGGTTAACAATCCCTGGTTATTATTACTGTTATCATTATAAGGGATTGGAATCATACTAAGGATAGAGCTTGATTACATAGCCTTACACAAAAGACAACACCACCAGCTCATCCCCCCACCCATCTCCAGTGGGACACCCCTGGAACTCATTTGAGCTCCAGCACACTCTGGCCCATCAACCAATGCTGTCCCATACCTGGCAACAGGCGGTATTGTCATACAGTATCATCCAGGCAAAAAACGTTGTAGCTATGTGTTCTTGCAGGGTCACATGTGCAAATGGAACCCACTAATTTAGCACTTTCCATCTGATGGTTGTTTCAGGCACAATGAATATTTAAATGGTGTTTTTTTCCTCTTTAGCTGGAAAGAGCAATTATGGGAAAGTTAACATTAGTACTTGCTATATTTAGGCTGATAAAAGGCATTTGCTGGGGAGAAATTGGCTATTGAAGTGTCCAAGAATATGAAGACCATGTACCTTCACTGTGAAACACTGTAACCATATAGACTGGATAGCTCCACTGTGAAACACCGTAACCATATAGACTGGATACCTCCACTGTGAAACACCAACCACGTAGACTACCCATCACTTTATATCACTGTACCTATATAGCCAGTGAACCTCCAGTGTACAGTACTGCTACTTTACAGGCTGTATGCCTTTACTCTAAAGCACTGTATATACCTGCACTGTAACACATTGTAACCATAACAGTGAATAGCCAGTGAACTTCCAGTGTACAGCAATGTAACTATATAGACTGTATACCTTTACTGTAAACCACTGTAGCTATACAGGCTGCATTCATGAAACATGAAAGCCTGAAGGTGTTAAGTTGAGAAAATGGAGATTGGGGTGGTAGCTCAGTTTATCGATTTATGTATTTCTGAATGTATGTACGCATGGATGAATGAATGAATAAACACACACACACACTTGTGTGTTTTTGAGTGTGCATGCTGTTGCTGAGGGGGCGGAGAAGGGGGTGGTGGTGAGAGTGAGGCTTCCGCTTCCTGTCTTCAGACCTCTTAATCTTTCCATCAGGGGGTGGTTAGGAAGCACTTTGCTCCACGTCAGCCACTTGCCATCCGTCGGAGCTGCATCAGCGTAATCACGGGTGCTGGGGGTCTGTGAGCCGCTCGCCCTCCGGACTGCACCAGCAGAGGGTGGGCGGAGCCAGCAGGGGGCCTGTTATTACACAGCTATTACGGGGCACTGCCACTCTGTAGCTCAGCGGGACACAGACTGGCCCACAGCCCCGCCCATCGTGGGGCCGCTGGAGTGCAGCGTGTGGGGCAGCCTCCCCTCAAACGGCTCCTCCTCCAGCTCTCACGTCTTCAAATTCTCAACCAGCCCGTCTTACTATCCCTGCATCATCTACTTACACGTCTAGTGGTCCTTCAACAAGCAGGGTGACCAGATAATCCATGTCAGGAGGGGCAATTTGAGCCAGGACAGGATTTGTAAACTACCATCGAAAGGACCTTGATTTCACTTAATTACTAAGTTTCTTGATGTGTGCTGATTGGTCAGTCTCCTATAATCATGCACGTGTCACTAATGTTAATGTGAAACAGCTGGATGAGTCTTTCAGTCAAGGAAAGCAGAACTGACCTATTAGGCCAAGCACATGAGCCTTTCAGTGTTAAAGTAGTTTGTAATTTTTTAAATAGTTTGTGAAACCTGAAGTAGCTTGAAGTGTCCTCCCTGACATGAATTACCTGGTAATCAAACAGCTCCCCATTTTCCCATCCTGGAAGCTTTTCTATCCAATCCTACATTTTCCGGTCCTCCATCAGCTCCTACATTTCCTCTAGGGATGCATTTTCCTTGGGCAATCATGATTGCTGAGTTTTTTTAAGCCTGACCTGCTCATACCGATCCTGGCCAATTCCAATTTTCCTAGTTTGATAATAATTTGCATACTTTAAAAAACACTTTAATGAACCCAGCTTTCTGCAAGCAAAACATTTGGTAACGCCTTACATTAAGTGTACCTTCATAATGCATTCATAGAACATTCATAAGCAGCACGCGAGTACACCTTAAAATCCTAACATCCCTTAATAGCTTTATTATACATTAATAACAAACATTACATGATTATACAATTATAATGGTTGTTATTAATGTATATTACAGCTGTTAAGGGATGTTAGGATATTAAGGTATACGTGCATGATGTTTATGAATGTTTTATGAATATTTAATGAATATATTATGAAGGAATACTGAACGTTTTATGAATGTAATATAAAAGCATTATGAAGGTGCAGTTAATGTAAAGCGTTACCAAACATTTTAAATAACCTTCAAATAAAAATGGCTCCGCAAATGTCAAGTGACATCGTTCGTCCCCAGTCATTTTCAGGTAGTTTCTCCACGTAACATTTTTAACACAAATGTTACACGATATGGTATATGTCATATAATGATATTTTTGGTTATAATCACAATGGACAATAGTTCAGATTTTCTTTGGAATGTATGTAGTAATGCTCATTAACCTGCAGGTCTTTCTTTACAATTAGCTTTTAGCATGATAATAATACAGTAAATTTACTTATAAAAGTATTTAAAATACTGTACATATAAAACAAACTGACAGCAAAAGTACTTTCTATTTTTTTTTTTTAGTAAGATTAAAGTTATTAAGATTAAGTTAAGATCCACTAAGACAGATAATTAACAAAGGAGTAAAAGATACAGTCGGAGCTGAGATGTTATGCAGGCTGAAATCTCTTTGTTTCACATTGATCTGTTTCTGTCGCCGTACCGTTGCAGCCTCCGAACACGCAGGCATCGCGTAATAGGCACTTGCTAGTTTGTCCTTTCGTTATAATAATGGTGTTAAGCAGTGCACTTGTAACTGGGGATTCACTGGAAGCTCAGCTTAGCCTCAGCAGCAGGCATATTTGTAATGTGGTATTGGTCTCGTATGTCACTTTGGACAAAACACTGGCTCATAAAATTGACCACAATTAGACTGATTGGCCGATTGCCGGTCAGCGCCGACCAGGGCAGAAATCGACCATTTCTGCTCACCAGCTGATCGATCGGCGCATCCTCAAGTTTCTCCTGCGCATTCTGATCCTCTCTCAGTTCCTACATCATGCTTTAGACGGGCGTCCTCGTGATAGGGCTCTCTCTTCCATGGGGAAGTCTACCACAGATACAGCCGGAGTCAAGTACCACTCCAGCCTGGAGTTTCCACCAGCTAAGCAGAGATATGAGGCGAATGCAAATTAACTCTGACAAAGCCCCTGGCTATTCCTGATGGCTTAAGGGGGACAGAAGTTCAGCCAAATTAACATGCTATAATAATTAAAAATGCTTCAGAACCCCAAAGAACATTAAAAAAAATCATTTATGGATGACCGCAAACGGAAACAAGGAATACCAATTCTCAGAATTCCCTATAATTAGTCAGTCCTTTATCTTACCCCTGTAGAGGTATTAAAAATGCAAACAGAAGGCTCTTTAGTCCGAGGGGCCTCGTATTTCCACAGCTTAAGGTATTTGAACCCAAAACACATTCGGGCAGCAGGTGGCGCTGTTTTCTGCAAGCGATGTTTGAATTGCTCCAATAACTGAAACCATTTACTTAATGGGTGCAATGTAATAATTGTTTAGGGCTATTTTCTAAGGAAATAGAACAGTATTGGAAGAATGAGGAAACCATGAAAATGGATGGATGAATATCTAGGTCTATCTTCATTGGCTTGACGTATCTACTTTCTACTCTGGACACCAGGCAAGCCGTCCACAAGGCAGCACACATGAGGCCCTGTCCCTCTCAAGGACGGGGACTGTGATGCGACAGAGTTATTATGCACTGACCTGTCTGGACTTAATGCCTCATTCATTACATGACCCTGAACCTAGGTACAGAAACTCAGGTCTTTTCTGTCGGATATAACAGATGCTTACAACAACCGTTCTCCTTCCTGGGGGAGGAGCTGCCCAGAGGAGTGGAGAACAAAGCCTTAAGGCAGGAGCTGACAAGGCGCTGGAGAAGATGCACCGCGATTCCACACCCGATTACAGCTGACGGATCAAACGGCAGTCTGGAAGTGGGTTTCTGCCTACAAGGATGTACACTCTGATTATGGCAAAACTGGGTGCACCACAAATCAGGAACTAAATGCCAAAGGGCCAGCCTGTCCGCAGCTGGCAAGGGATCCTACAGCCAAGGGCAAGATGATGAGTCCCTCAGGAAGTCTCTGTTCTTGGTATGGCCAAGAAGCGGCAGAGCGGCTGCGAGGGCGGGAGTCGATCAGACGCTGCCACCCGCCGTCGAAGGGCCCCACCGAGCACGGGGAGAGTCGGAAACTTGCGTGCTGCATTAGGGACGCGACGGGAAGCCGACCGCAGGCGAGGAAAAACAGCAGCTGAAAGCCGAACGAGGGAGATTAGCTGGTCGATGAACCTCGAGTTTCCAAAAATAAACCAAAGTACAGCATAGCGGCGCAGTGTGACGCACCATGGCAACCAAGAAACAGCCAGTATAGGCTGAGGAATGAGGGCCAGCCGGTGACAGCGGCGCCAAGAAGGTGGGCTCACACCCCAGGTGGCATAATGCTGTGCCCCCCCTTCAGCGAGGAACTTAACCGGAACAGTTCCTCTAGGCCGGGGTGAAGCTGTACTTTGCTCTGGGTTACAGTATTACCCATGTGAGTACTGTATAGCTTACATGAGGCTCCATTTAGCAAAATGAAACATTGTAAGTCAGCAATAAGTTATGGCAACTCTCAGCTTCTACAGCACTTGGCAATGCCTGACTTTTCCATATTTCATTTGGTATTTGCTAGAATGTAGCTACCTTTGAGGTAATGGAA
Organism: Brevimyrus niger; assembly: GCA_015164015.2. NCBI lineage: Eukaryota > Metazoa > Chordata > Actinopteri > Osteoglossiformes > Mormyridae > Brevimyrus > Brevimyrus niger. The sequence goes on from JAABNY020000082.1 coordinate 12,342,430, forward strand.
CATATGAGATATTATTCATTTTATCGCCTTTGTTTTATGTAAGTATACTTTCTCATGTCGGTTATTGTTCATATTTTATAATCTACTATTCTTTGCAATTGAATTGCCTGGAGTACAAATTTACTTGACTGAAAGTCAGCTTCAAGGTTATTCAGGTACCGATGAACAACTTGAGGCATTTTTTTCTCAGTTTAAGTTAAAAAAACAAGAGCAGCACCATAGCTGCATTGGAGTGATGGAAGTACGAAATCCAAAATGGGAGATATTCACCATTAATTTCTCACTTCATGTATTCTTATGGGAGCTTGGCACATATTACATGCATGGCCCTTCCTCTTAGCAACAAGACATGACAAGGGTCATTGACTACATTTCCCACGAGGCACTGTGATTAACTGAGGCGCAAAGTCCAGACCTGGACCACACATAAGCAATTTCTGTTGCATGCCTTCAATTGCAATTTTACATAAAAATTGGAGAGGTAGATCATTTCAGACTCCTTTGCAATCTGGATCCTACATCACATCTGTCAGTGTCACTCTGTAGCTGGTTATTACATAATCCTCTCTACTCCTCTCAAATGTTATTTCTGTCTCATGTGCAAATTTGATAGCTGCCTAATCAGTCACTTGCATTTTCTGTGGCTTGTTGGAGGACAATGAACTCAGTGAGACGATCCTGATTTGCAAAAGGCTTGCCGACAAAAATTAATTTTGCTTGGGAGTCGTTAATCGTAATTGGAACGTTCCCATTTGCATTTTGCATCACGTAAGTAGCCTGACGTTCGCAACAAAATCTGCTCCCAAACCCTGGCTCACCCACACATTTCAACCCGGTCGACGTTGTCAGGCCCTCCACTCCCTGAGACAGTTGCCGTGATTGCTGCGCCGGTGACTTCTTGACTTCCTTCAAATTGTGTCACCTTATCAGGTGCTCAGGAAACCCCCCAGTCCACGTCTACCCAGGTCCTAGAGCTCACTGCTGTAAGCCATGCAGCCACCCCATTTCAGGCACGATTCATGATTTCAGGAGCTGTGTCTCCTGGGGGAGGCCTTTCGGGAAGCCCTCCCTCACCCTCCTTAGGCTATGGTCTCCGAGCTCTTCAGTATTGCTCTGTGTGGCTCTCTGTGGTGGAGACATCATTCTTCACAAGTGTGTATAGGTACAGAGATGTACAGAACAGAGCATTCCTGTGGTGGTAAAGTCACCATGGAAACCCAGTGATGGGCTTATGCACAGCCCGGTTGATGCGGTGGCTGTTTCAAAACAGTAAAAAAACCTGGAACCGTAACACATCATTATATAAATACATTTTTCCCCCCATTTTCAGCTAAACGAAAAAAGGGTTTGCCTAACTGTTTTTAGATTTCATGGGATTGCCCCATCCTAGGCAGCACAGTAGCTGAGTAAATAACCCTGCAGGCTGTATTTAACTGTGGAATGTTCCAGAATTCCTCATATGTGTGGTTGGTCCCATCACTGGCATGATGCAGCATTCAGCAGTTGCTGAGGTGAAGGCATTAGCCAATAAAATATGCATATCCAGTCATAGTCTTGAACAGATTGTTTGTTTGGGAAAAGTTGAGTCTGGCGCAAACACAAAAAAGTACAATTCAGAGGGCAGCTAATGACCGGCGCCAAAAAAATTACAAAACTCCGGGACATTTTGTGTCTAGGGCTGGAGCTAATTTTTCTAAATAAAAGTTGACCGGATTCCAGAAGGGTCCAGGAAACCTGCTACACTATTATCTGAATCAGCGTAGCAGGTGTAATCCCATGGGTCATTAGGGCAGGAGGCCTTGGGCTACACTAATGCTGACAGCTCCTGTCCGGAACAAAAGGCAAACCCCAATGCAATGCCTCCTTATGGTCGGTGGCCTCTGTTATTCCGTAACATCTGCCAGAAAACGCACTAATGACCCTACCTGGGCTGCCACATCTGTCGGCCATCAGCTGGCCAGAGGGGGAAGCTCTGGACTTCAAGGGGCAAGTGTCTAGGACAGGGGTGGTCAATCTTATCCGAAAACGGCTGGTGTGTTTGCGGATTTTCACTGCAACTCCCTAATTAGGTTACTAATTAGAGGACTGATTGGCTGGAGAGTCCTCACACCTGGGTTTAAACAGCTGACCTAAAGGTTATCCCAAAAACCTGCACACACACCGACCCTTTGCGGATGCGATTGGCCGCCCCTGGTCTAGAACATTCACAAAACATCACTCCTCCTGAAACTTGGCTTCGCTCATAGTCAGAAAAGTGCATGACAGGTTTCCCCGTCTCATCCCACCCCTCTTTTCCATTACTACCCTAACCCTAACCCTAACCCTAACCCTAACCCTACCTCTCCCACACGATGAATCGCACCTTGGCAGTCCCAGAAGGGCCTGTGTCGAATCCTTGCCCCCATCTTCCTCAAAGCCTTCCTGACAAGGCCAGAAAAAAAGGACTATGACATCGAATAAGTATAAGCATGTGTTGTACCCTGCTATACTGGTAGAATAACCAAAATGCACGTGGACACCGCGCCAACATGTCCGATTTGTGGTGGAGACCCTGCCCATGGTGTTGCGGCCCTCACTGGTCTGTCCAAACCAGTTACCATGAAACCGGATAAAGGAAAACAGCAATTGCCTGGAGCAAGGAAACACATCTCAAAAGCAATGGATTCCAGAGGGAAAGCGGGGTTGGTGGATGGTGTTAGAAATTGGTCCTTATAAATGCACCCCGGGTTTTATCATTTGTAACTTCGTAACTAGGTAGCGTGCCGATAAACGGACTCATGACTTGCGTTTGATTTCAGAACCTCGTGACCAAGCTCTGAACCGGAATAAGACAGGTTACTCATGCCCAAATGCAGAAACAGCAACTCAGATGTTGGAAGGGTAACCACCTTCTACTGGCCTCCTATCAGTGTCCTCCTGTTATACGAGGTTGTGTATCACCTGTGCATTTCAAGCAGGCAGATAACAACGACAGTCTGTGAGCTCAACGACAGTCTGTGAGCTCACCAGCAATTTATATCCCAGCCAGCAGGGATGGCCTGCTGGGTCTCCATGTACTAGAACCCCATATGAAGTCTTCCTAGGCTGGCTCTGTTTGAAGGTCCCCCATAGAAGGCTCTGACTGTGGGAGCGACCCTGTTTTGTATAGTAGTACATAGAGGACGTTTGCTTGGTTTCCCCTAGAAGGTCACCTGGCATTGCTTGTTGCTGAAGCTGAAGGGGGCATTGATCAGAAAGAACGTCTGGGAAGCAGGGGGTTAGAGGGAAATTGCAGACCAAACCCCCTGTGTTCCTAGAAAGAGCATGGAGGCAATATGTTCTTGAGCACTAAATGAACCCAATGGCCGAATCAGAGCTAAACTGCTAAATCAATGCTACATCTGAGTCAGAAGAATGAATTAAACCACACTGCAAATCACACTGCAAAGCACATACTGATGTAACCTCTAGTGCCTCTGCTGAACAAGTGATGTCAATGCAATTCAGGTCCAGCTTCACTGGTCGCAGGTGGCAGTCTACCTCAAATTATCATGCTTATAGTTATTGGTATTGAATTACTTGTTTCAACAGTGACCTTGACCAATGGGGCTTACACCTGGGCAGGGCTGTAGTACTCCAATCCAGAACTTGGACTAAAATGACATTTTGACTGTGACTTGACACATACATGACTTTGACTGGCACGTGGACTTAATACTTTCATGGCATGGACCTGGTTGTTTGTGACACAATAACTTGTCTTAAAAAGGCATCTAAAAATCCACATTACGCATTAACAGATCCGTTTAAAATGCAAAAATCTACCACCCCAATATTAAATGTATCTACTGATGCGTATGCTGAGTGTGTCAGACTTCACATTGATGCTTCCCATGTCCCTCCCCACTCACGTTCATTATGCACCGTCAGGTGTGACACGCATGATTCCAGGGGTGCAATGTCAATGAACACAATAGCTAGCTCTGAACTCATTGGACAAACCGTTACACAGAGTTCAAAAACATGTAGAACGTATAAATAAATATGATTTGATGTACAAATCAGTCAGCAAAGAGTCCAAAAGATCCATATGCTGACAAGGATTTTCAAGTTATCTAAGTTGCTAGAACAGGCTGTGAAACTATTTGTTCACATTCTTGTGACTCTATTTGGACTATTTCCTTCGTGACTGTTAACTGAAAGATATAGAAGTTGAAGCACTTCCACAGCATTGAATATCAGCTCCCATGCAATACTGTTACAAATAGTTCTTTGTCCGTTATCACATTTCTGAAGAACAATGCTAAAATCTAAATTTGTTGCACAAAGCAATTCCACCAAACCTATAAACTGGTGTTTGATTTCTCCATGTGTTTGTGAATTTGGTTTTTTATGTAATGACTCGGACTCAGACACTCAGGACTCAGGATTTGACTCGGATCGACTTGACTCTGCCGCCCTGCACCGAGGTGAAATCTTAAAACTACCAAATCTTCATCTCTTCAGCTGCACCTCTGTTACACCAGCTATGGTTTATTTACATTTTTTACCTTCCTAATTCTGGGATAGATCAAGGGTGACGTGAAACTGTTCCTACCTCCTGCTCTCACACACACAGAGGTCAAAGGGTGAAGGACATTCAGCAGCATCACGCATACTGAACTCGGATGAATCTTCAGTAAATTATGGCATATTAAAATTAGAAAAAAACAGCAGAACAAGCGGTTGGGGGGGGGGGGGGTTGTGGTCTGCTTGGGGGGTATGTCTCTGAAGGAAGGGCTCTGGGCTGCGTTTGGCAGTTCGCTTGGGAGAGACGTCAGTCTTGTTCCCGCCCACGTGGAGCTGTGATTCAGCACAGCCTGGCACAGAGCGTGGGCCCTGCTTTTTCAGGCTGCGCCCCCCCCTCCCCCCCCAACCTGTCTCTGAAAGGGACTCAGGGCACAATTTGTTGGGAGGGGGGGGGTTCTCATTTAGTGCTGTTACCTTGGGTACGCTAGACTTCAGGTGAAATAATTCCCAATCCATTCCTTGGGGACCCACAGCCGGTCCACATTTTTGCTCCCTCCCAGCTCCCAGTAGCAAAAACAGGGACTATCTGTGGGTCCCCAAGGATCGGATTGGGAAACACTGCTCCAGAAGGGTAGTGTTTCCAAGGTAACGGCATTAAATGTGTACACCCCCCCCCCCCACCAAATTGCCTGTGTGCTGTTCTAGAGAAAAGGAAGTGAAGCTGTAAGAAGCTTTTATAGCTGTTGTGAGACATTTGCAGTTTCTGGTACAGCTCGTTCAAAGGAGCGGAAACACAAAGTCCCCTTGTGGCGTTTTGAGCGTCGAGGCACCATCGACAAATAAAGGTCACGGTGAGGCTACAAGACTGCAGGGCAGCAGCTCGACCTGCAGCTTCCCAGGTCCGCAAGCTGTCCTGTCAAAACCGCATGCAGATGCGTGGCTAAATGCGCCGTCTAGCTAAACCCCCGGCATCCGTGTCCCACAGCGACGCTGTGATTGCTCGGGCACATGCACTGTTTACATGTTTACAGATGTGGAGCGTTTCCTGTTCCGAGGCTGAGACATAATCCCTTTGGCACAGGAGACATCCCTACCATACTAACAGCAAGTCATCCCTCCGGTGATGACCCCGCCTAACAGCCAGCTTTGATGCTTTACGTGCTCCAGCCAATCAAAGACCGGGGAGATATTTTGATTGCATCCGGGGTTAGAGCAGGCGCCAAGGAAATGCACTAAACATCACCATAACGGAATAACGACCAGAGTGCGCCCCCACAGAAAACAGGCAACCACATCTTCCGCAGTACGGTTCAGGAGAACGCTGGCATCTGGTTACGTTCCCGGAGAAGATGCATATCGGAACCCCACCCTGCCGGGTTCTGCAGCAAACATCCAGTCTCTGGGCAGTCAGTGCTCATTAGCTTGCCTTAGTGCCTTCCACAAGAACACGGAGAAAAAGCCACAGGGTGCTCTAATGGTCTCCTGGTCTCACCACCCGAAAAGAGAAGAGACCGGCCTTTAGTCCTCCGGGGGCTTCTTACGGGAAAACTACTAAACTGATTTCTCCTGCTCTCTCCTGCAGCCCGCATGCGATGCTATTCTGAACATCCCAGACAGCGTCCTTTCTGTGATAATGGCCATTATCTGTAAAACGTCTGACACATCAAATGCAGTTTAGCTGCGCCTATTTCGAGAGAAGTGAGCAAGAGGCATATAGCCAGAGGGTAGATTTATATTTAAATCAAGTACATCACAGCAAAGACATCGTGAAGATGGCAGGGTGACACACGAAGACAGGATGGATGGATGGATGGATGGATGGATGGATAGATTGAGGGTTATCACAGTTACAATCATCCACTTTTATCCAAGGCACCCCGGCCTGAGTGTTTAAGGTTGATATTTGTTCAGCATTCATAGATACTTATAGCAACTTATCCAAAGCTTAAGTCATGGCCAAATTTGAGAAAATGAACTACACTCACAGAGAGTGTTTACTATGACTGTTCAGCAGAAGCAATTCAGAGTAAATAATGGTTCAAGGATACAACCGAATAGCTCCTGGGTCATTTGAACACACGGCCCACTACAGCAAGAGAGAATTTCTTATTTAGTGGTGAGGAGCTCAGTTCCTCCTGGGAGTTGTACAGGTATATGTGCAGCATTGAGGGCTCCCCAGTCTGACCCCCAGATCTGGCCGTGGGCTACCGCACAAGCTTGACTTCTGTGACAGTCATATATTCAATTCAATAGTTCCTTTTTAAAGGAAGGGGCTGGGGGCTGGGGGCTGGTGACGTCCCTCTCGATAATGTGTGCCCTCAAATGGGAATCACAACAATACCGAATGAATTCTAGCCCACGTTACATTAGACCAGCGAGTCGGTTTTCTTCGTCAACAATCACGAATCCCCGAGAAGGCCGTTTCATGGTGGTGAGACTTCCCTGAGGCCGGGAAAAGCGAGAGCCTCACATTAGGCTGCGGGGCCTGGCTGCTCATTTTAACATAAGGACGACAGACAGCAAGAAAACTTCAACCACTTAAAAAGTAGAACAAAATTAGAGAAAAGGACAACATTCGGGTCTGGAAAAAGTCGAAAGACATTGTCGGATAGGAAACGTAATCAATAATGATGTAAATGTAAGGCAAAATGTGCAATACCTTATATAGTAAAGAGTTCCTTCTGAGTGGGGTCTAATGACTGGGACTTATGGTAAATAGGATAATTCCTTGTTTAGATTTGGTAAACCCTGCCAAACGGACCCGTCCTCTCTCTTGGCTGTCACAGTGTCCAGACGGGCTAATCTGGTATTCCCCCAAGACTATATACAAAATAGTCTTAGCAGCAGAAACCTAGGCCCTCATTGTGGAGCATACCATGTGTCCACTGGGGGGGGGGGGGGGGGACCCAAAATTCCTACGCTTTAAAAAAAACAAATGCATTGTCCCCAAGTGTCCTAAACAGTACTTTGTAGATAATAAAGAGTTATGAAAACCTCACTTGCAGTACATAACACAGAGCATCCACGCTGGCAATCACCATAAGGTAATAAATCAGTGAAATATGCCCGCTGGGGTCCTAGAGCTCTGAGGCTTTGTCCTGTGTCTGGACTTGGCAGCGGCAATTTAACCGCCGGTTCGGAGACTGCGGCAGCGGGGAAGCATCCCTGAGTCTGAAAAGACAGCCCAGAGAGAAGTAAAAGGGGCCGCACTTCCGTCGCAGCCCCAACGAGAGGCAAGCAGCCCAGGGCCACAAAGGGCTGCTTTGCAGGGCCTTTAGAGATACCTCACTTAACGTCCAGAGCGAGACGTGATGCCAACTCTGACCTTTATTCAAATAACGCTTGAATACAAACATGCAGTACATCCTAACCATACTGAAAGCGTCATAATATTAGATGCTATATTAAAGGTCTATAAAAACCTGCTCTTTTAATTGGATTCCGACTTTATTGGCTGGTTTAATTATGGTCGGCCGGTACCTGGTTGATACTGATAACTCATCAGGGATCTGTTCATATTGGAGACTCGTAGCTAACGAAGTGCTTTCTGACAGTCCGTGAAAGCATCTTGATTGATTGCACATATAAAAAAAACCCATTACGTCCCTCTTCATAATATCTTTGAACGCTGCAACAATGTTGATAAAACTGTTTCCTAGGCCTAAATGTCACATCCTAAACTGCATTCAGGATTGCTGCTGCGTTTCCGGTTATTTACTGACAGTGCATTTTAAACCCTGAAGTATCACATGGATTTTTTGAAGTAGTTTGAATCACAGTATTTCTGAGTAGATTGTTGAATAAGTCGCACCATATGAACATTTGCGATTGCAGTTAATATTGGATTATTATAAATAATGTTTTTGTTGTGGATGTACTGTGTGACTCATACACCGAGCTCCGTCTGTGCACTGTTAGGCAACCCAATTAAAATGCCCAGAAAAGGGAATGAAACTCCACAAAGCCAACCCCCAGGTAACTGTAACCCGTTAAAGTTCAACCACTTATGAGTCAGTGTAACAACTGCATTTCTTTTTAGGCCTCATATTTGAATATCCTATTTAATTCTAGGTAAATATCTACTGTATGTAGCTTTTCCAATAGACTTGCTTTTCTACAAAAAGAAAAAAAACTTCTCTGAGACATTATGATAGAATATTGTAATATGTAGTATAATTCAGCATAAAGTTGAAATGAACGTAACAGGAAATGGCTTTAGTTCAAGAGCAATAATTTATATTCTCCTGAAACCTTGAGTTTCATCTTTTAACATGCACTGAATCGACTGGAATTGTGCATTTACCTACTGAGCCATTATATATTAAACCAGTAAATTTACCAAGTTGAGAGCATAACATAATTTAATACTAACAATAATCTACATAGCTGTATGATGTTCTAAAAAAAATATTAATATACCTATAAATTTGCACGAAGAGGAGGAATCTGAGCAGAAAAAAATATCAGAAGACCTGCTGTCCTTTCGAAACACGTTTAATTGATATAGAGGAGCTATTATTCCACAACAAAAAGTGGACGAATTAGATTGGATAAGCTGACTGCTTCTCGGCAGATAAAAATCCACGTCCCTTTCGAGCTCAGGGATTCATCAGGTATCTTCATACAAAATAATATTCGGCCTAATTAACTGCTGGAGACAGATAACATCCCCCTTCAGTTTTCCCCACATAAACTGCTTTAATTGCAAAAAGGAAATGTATAAATCGACAGTTTGATTAAATCGCTGCCCAGGAAGAGCGAATCATCCGGGGCGGGCGTCCTTCACACTCACACAGCATGGCTAGGCCCCCACGTCCCGAGTCATCCATCCTGAACGCCCCCCCCCCCAGGGATGGAGCACGGAGACACTCTCGATTAGAGGTATTTAATTCTTTCCCATAGTTGCAAATCCCCCTGTCTGCAAATACGTTTCAGGCGCAGCACTCCCCAGCAGTCCCCAGCACTCCCCAGCAGTCCCCAGCAGTCTCCAGCACTCCCCAGCAGTCCCCAGCACTCCCCAGCAGTCCCCAGCACTCCCCAGCAGTCCCCAGCATTGCTTACGTGGAATTATCGCTCCTCTTAGTCTGTGTTTCATCACCCTCTTTAACGCTTCATACGACAAGCAGTGCTGACGAGTTTTTTTATGTCTCCTTCGGAGTCGGGCCTAAAGCTACTGTCAAAATCAGTCTCCGAAAACATCCCCATTAAGATAAAGAAATTTAAACCAGTACAGATATGTCAGAAAGAACATCGAGGCTTATATTAAGGAACATATTGCAAAATCAAATATAAAAAAAAAAAATACAAATTAGCTGACATGGTTCCAGTTTTTATATAAGGATATTTCTCACATATGATGATTTATTGTGCATTTTCATACCGGTACAATGTACAATTTGCGAAAAAAATTTAATGTCGGCTACAGTGAGCCTCGCATCCACAGTTCATATCGATAACAACTTCCTTCTACTGGGATATGTTATTACCACAACAAGCCAAGACTCATAAATACTGCAAATTTGGCCATGTCGATGTGACAGAAGTGACCCGCTTTTCAAAGTGCTCCACTCGTGAGCTGTTCACCAACACGAGCAGAGCGCCTTCGCACTTTTTAAATCTGGTCTCATAACTCAAATCTCATTCGTTTTTTTTTAAAGTGGTCTTAAAATCTAGTTTTGGAATTGATTAAAAAATAGATAGAAAATATACCTGAAAATAGATGCTTTCCACAATGGTCTGCCTTCCTTTTTAAAGTTCTCTCCGTCTTAAACTCAAAATGTCTAAAGAAAAAAGGTCTGGTGTCCTGCCTCTGGTGTCTTATTAATCAGGGGCTACTTACAAACAGTAAGTATGTCCCCAAAAAAGGGACATGCTGACAAACCCTTATAAATAGCCCACAAACAGGCTGCCCTATAAAACAAAACTTTCACTACCTTTTATGAGCTCATACTTTTTTTGTCCAATAAAAATAAAGATCCCTGTTCCTAGCTCCCGTCGCACCATCCCTAAATCATTCCAGGCCACACAATGTAACCCGGTGTTATTAAAACACCTGTCTCCCTGGCCGTCGGAGATGTGCATGTGATGACAGCAGGGGGCCAGATCACCAAGAATCATTACAACGCTTAGAAAGCAGGCGATGCAAAACTGAGGCCTCTGATTGGTTGAGGAGTGGGTGAAAGGAGTCCCCCCCCCAGGCTCGATACAAGCCCGGCAATTCCCGAACTGACAGGGTAATCGCATCCGCTTCTCGCCGTTCCCTAGGCCCCCCCACCGGTGTTCGCGGTCGCCGCGCACAAATGTTCCCCAAAAAGCGGGCGGCACTCGTCAGGAACGAGCGCGACGAGAAATCCTGCGCCTCCCATCCTGCGCCTCCCGTCGCGGGGGTGCGAGACCGCGGGACTCCTGCGGCGAGCGGGAGCTGCTCTCCTCTCTACCGCCAATGGCTTCCTCAGATCTGAGCGCATCATCGCCCAGTCTGCTCACACGCTGCTCTGTCAGCCTGGGTCTCATCGTCCGTACAGAGGAGAGACAATCGGAAGAAGCAGCAGGTCCTACACTACACAGGCCCGGTAGAGCTTGGTCCGAACCAGGGACGTGATCGTTAGAGCTCGGTCCGAACCAGAAATGTGATCATTAGAGCTCGGTCAGAACCAGGGACGTGATTTCTCATATACTGCACCCTTTTGATAATTTTTGCTTCACAATATATTATGTAATGTATAATATATTGTCTAGTCTATTCCCTTGACCAAGTTGAAATGCCAAATTCACGATCGCCGCTGTACAACCATTTAAAATTGCCCGGTGCAGGTTTGCGGTGCGTCTGGAGCCGATGCCAGTAAGTAGAGGGGACCGGCAGGGAAAACTCCAGCGGAGATCCCAGGGGGGAGCATCCCCAGGCTGCGGGAAATGTGGCTTCGGGCTGCAGGGGGGGGAAACCTCCAGAAACACTGGGAAACAGAAGACATGGTGGACCAAGACCCACGGCCCTCAGAGCCGGAGGAGACAGTGCTGCCCTCAGAGCCGGAGGAGACAGTGCTGCCCTCAGGGCCGGAGGAGACAGTGCTGCCCTCAGGGCCGGAGGAGACAGTGCTGCCCTCAGAGCCGGAGGAGACAGTGCTGCCCT
>JAABNY020000082.1:12423040-12435468 GCA_015164015.2 Brevimyrus niger
AAGGGGAGTACCGGCCTCTGGTTCCAGATAACAAGGGGAGTACCGGCATCTGGTTCCAGATAACAAGGGGAGTACCGTCCTCTGGTTCCAGATACCATGGGCAGTACCGGCCTCTGGTTCCAGATAACAAGGGGAGTACCGGCATCTGGTTCCAAATAACAAGGGGAGTACCGGCCTCTGGTTCCAGATAACAAGGGGAGTACCGGCATCTGGTTCCAAATAACAAGGGGAGTACCGGCATCTGGTTCTAAATAACAAGGGGAGTAATGGCATCTGGTTCTGGATAACAAGGGGAGTACCGATGCCTGGTTCCGGATAACATGGGGAGTACCGGCGTCTGGTTCCAGATAACATGGGGAGTACCGGCATCTGGTTCCGGATAACATGGGGAGCACCGACACCTGGTTCCGGATAACAAGGGGAGTACCGACACCTGGTTCCGGATAACATGGGGAGTAACGGTGTTTGGTTCCGGATAACAAGCGGAGTACCGGCCTCTGGTTCCGGATAACATGGGGAGTACCAGCCTATGTTTCGGATAACATGGGGAGTACCGGCGTCTGGTTCCGGATAACAAGCGGAGTACCGGCCTCTGGTTCCGGATAACATGGGGAGTACCGGCGTCTGTTTTTCCACACTTAAAGCTGTGACTACAGTATACCGGATACCTGCAGGCTCCTGCACACCCTGCCTAAGCTGATTTGTAGCACTTAATAAGTTCCTAAGCTGATTCCCTCCATCAGTATCTCTTAGCTTTTCATATCCTAATTTTTCATAATGTATCTTTCTTGATACTTTGGGGAAATTAAGATAGTCGAGCACTGAACCAATTCTGAGATTGATTCCGCCATACATCTATAAAATATAAGCATGACGTACCGTCTCCTTTCCCATTTTAATGTCTGGCTTCTCTGCAGCCGCCCAAGCCCCCGACACCGTCTGCCATCTGACAGACCATGGCAGTGATGTCTCCTGGGAAGAGGAAGGCCTGGAACATCAGGCATCCTGGATAGTGTTTGAGAGCATGCCGTGAGCTGTGATTGGCCCATGTGACACATGTGACCTACAAATGGCTTCCACTCTATTGGCTGGATTTCTTGCTCCTGCTTAGCGATGGTAAATGAGGGTCAGCCTTTTATCTTCCCTGTTATTTAAACAGTTTATTCTGACCTGCTTACTTATATAAAAGGTCACATCAAATATAGCAATACATGTGCATTTTCATTGCTTACACTCTCTTAATTTCAGATCAGCTCCAAATTTAATTATAATGAATTGGTTCATCTGTTAAATTGTTGTCAGAGAGCTTGGATTAGCCACCTAATTAAATTGCAAATTAAAACAAAAACATTTCCATTAGGAAACTTTTATCCTTTGCATAGCTGAGCGCGACGCCAACTTGTGCTTTGAAACCGAAATGTGGGCTTGTCAGATCAAAGCTTATAATCAGTAAACAGCCCCATTAGGGGTAACACACGGAATGGTTCACTGGGCGAGAGTGTTTACGCGCAGAGGGTGTAGGAGAACGCTGTGTACTTCACAAGGCCAGCCTGATCGCTCAGCTCCGCTTGAATTGCCCGAAGGGACCGTGGGAAGTGTTTCCTGAACAGGAAAAACGTGACAAGATCTCGGCATTTATGTACTGATTTGTTTCAGTAATTAACACAGAGAAGTAATTAGATTTGGCAATCTAGATTTGATAGGTCTGTCACAAGTCAGATCACTCCGTCAGGAAGGGCCATTTTTGCCGACCCGGAGGGACACAATCAAGGATCACAGTCGACCGCACAAGTTTGTTGGCGTAGCTCAGATTCCACAGACCTGAACCCTGAACACATGTCGATTGTATGTGGGGGGGGGCAACAGCACAGCCCTAATTAAACCCATGTGTTGAGTTCCGAACCACAGCCACTTAGCCAGACAGTTCCACTTACATAACCGCTCTCTGGCCTGCCTGATTTCACAGACTGCCATTGTTCTGACCCTCCCTCACTGGCGGACTTTGAACGTCTCCGGAAAAGCCATTTCCGCTTTAATCCGCTCATTCCTCCATCACTGCTGACCACTGTACGGGCTCTAATCTGTTAATCCTACACAGATATGTAGATTTATGTCGACCCCAGCCCCCACCCCCCAGTGTTTATTTAACGCAGGTCATCTGCAGATGCGGAATTAGAAAAGATGACTAACCTTTCATGAGACATGTCAGTTATAAAGTATGAACTCTTTAGAAGGAAGGGTCAGCATGGCCGAGCAGTGGTCAACATTGACACCTCTTTGACTAGAGTTCATGGCTGCGAGTGTGTGTGGAGTTTCCATGTTGCGGGGGCTGGCGGGCTTCGACGGATTTCACCACAAATCAATACCACTTCCCACCACAAGGGCTCCCGCGGCGCATCAGGGACTCTGTCCCGAGCCAAACGGCTGACCGGTGCCTCTGGGCTCTGCTTCTTCGCGCATTGTAACGGCATGTGTGAAGTTTCGGCTGCATATCAGCACATGCGTAAGTGACAGACCCTGACTGTGTCCAGGCAGATAGTGCCCCCCCATTTAGTGAGCGGTCAGCACGCGCGCGCGCGCGCACACACACACACGCACACAAGACACCCGCGTCACAGTCACATTCAATGGAGTTCCAATTAGCCATCGAGAAGTTATTTTTAACGCAAATTAAAAGACGATCACGGAAATGACCATGACAGATAACTCAGGAATGAAAATTTGGCGGCCCACAGCTACGGCCAGCGACCCCTTCCCCGTCACCCTATACGGCACACCGAGACAGGTTCCAGCTGGTTCCCCCCACCAGCACCACCTTTTTAAGATGACCTACCGAGCGTCTCGCCAAAAACCAGCTAATCTGCGTTAGTCCGGGTGAAAATGTGGGGAGCTGGGGCGGGAAAGGCAGTAACAGAACTATGAAGTTTGACCTTTCGAAACAAGAACAAGGATTTTATTTCATGCATGGACCTTTTCATCTTGGTGACGGGAGGAACAGCTATAGCATTTGAGGGCGGAAGGTGTCAAATTCAAAGCGTTTCGGAACGAGGTACGGTTAAGGAACCGCACTGCTACTCAAGGTTTAGATCCCACACGGGGCACTTCTGTTGGACCGTGACAACATTTCTGTTTACCTAAGCAGGCTTGAATAATACTTAGTGAGAATTAAATAATTCCATTTAACAAATCGGCATGAGACAGCTTTCGGAGAGTCGTTCTAATCGACCAGTATGCACAAAAAAAGTTAAAATTAATTCTCTTAAAATATCGATATATATATATTGAATATATATACCCCTAACAGCTTAAAAAATCGTGTCGTAACTAAATAGAAAAAAAGAAAACACATTTAGAACCGTGTTTAGTCGATTGTGTGCGCACACCTCACGATCATAAGGGAAGCTAGAAAACACACTAGGATTGTGTGCTGGGAAGATGACGGAAGATGCTAGTGACCCGAGGAAGACGGACACAAAGCCTTTAGCGCACCCCCTCCATCTTTGACCGGAGGAGGTGGGGTAGAGGCGATCGCATCCAGGTCTTTACGGGAGGGGGTCTGTGTACATTACAGCCCCTTCATTCCGACAGCAGATCGCCGGTAGGCGCGCATAGGTACCCGGTGAGTAGTTTGTGGTCGGTAAGTTAAAGTTTTCTGAAACTTTAAATCACGTTCACCCAAAAGCTGGGGTAGATCGTGGATATTCCATATAGCCGGGGATCACTTTACTTTTTTACGTCAGGAATGGCTAGTAAACGATTTTCGAGCTTCATGGCTGAATGAATTGAGAGGTAACACAGTCGTGGAAGGCGTCCAGAATAAGGCTTTAAGCACAAGCATGAAATTCTCAATGCATTGACCGGCAGCGTTGTGTCGCACGGCAAATGCATTGTAACAAATAACCGTTATTGCCAGTGTTACGAATATTAATTTTCTATCATTATTTATTTCGGATAGTTATTTTGTTGATTATTAACTTATACGGTTCAGTTTTATGTGCTGCGCTGTTTCCATCATTGCCCATTCGTAACAATCCACCATTGCTCACTGTCATGTTGGTACCAGAGTGTGTCCCTTACACTTGTCCTGTCTACCTATTCACTTCATGCATATATATGTAGCGTCGCGCTCCGTCATTGCGTGTCACCGTACGCAGTGCGCTGAATAAGTGGTGTGGCTGGTGTGACAATGAACCCCCACTTGACACTTGATTTGAGGGGGCAACGGATCTTGTGTTTCCCATACTTTATTATTATTTAACGGGTATGACCTGGTAATTTGCCCTTTTCGGTTATACGCGTGTATCACTGCACTGTAATAGCACTAACGAGGGGTCGTGACTTTGTACATTTGGCGGATGATGAATACAAATTCCGGGAAAGCAGAAAGCGTGACAGTTGCCATTTGAAAACCTAATAGGGTGAATTCAATACCTGGCGTTGGGGGACGCGTTTCTAACAGCGTCAGCTCATTGCCTCCTTATGTTAAAAATAAATGCCAAGTCATGTATAATAATTGATGCAGAAATGAGTGAGTCTTGTCAAGTAAGTGGGTTGAAATGGGAATCAACTATTTCCCTCTCTCTCTCACTCTCTCTCTCTCTCTCTCTCTCTCTCTCTCTCTCTCAGTGGAAGAACAGTGTAAAATACTTATTTGGTTTCCAAAAGGTCTCATTGGGGTGCTAAACAGATTCATTGCCTTAGCCAGTGTTTTAAAGGCTGTTGTGAATATTTGTGTGAGAACTCCTTTTTAGGGGTTTTTAAATTCCACGGAGTTTTAAGAGATGTTATCTGTTTCAGCATAAAAGGGATCAACTCAGGGCAAAGAGCTGTTTGGCTGCTGCATGTTTACTTGAGTTGGCCAAGTATGACATCCTTGTGTTGATCATTTCGGATGGGGGAGTATTTGGTCAGGAAATGGGCATGTAATATTAACGAGCATTGTTGATTAATAAATATTTAAGGCCAGCAGATGTCCATAATTTTCTGTTGACACTGTCTATGAATTAATGCCCCGTGTTAATTTATTATGTGGAGTGATTGAAAATACATGATTATGGCGGAAATATAAAACCATGCCGACAGCAGCAGACTAACAGGACACTTATGATTCCTCAGCTGGTTGCCATAGTTACGCCAAAACCGATAATATACTGGTGAGGTTTGCAGAGTACAGAAGGATTTTTAATTGTTATTGTGTTTCAGTGATGGGCCAGCATGCAGGACCAGATAAATCCCATTCATGAATTTCAGCAGTTTGTGAAAAAAAAAAAAAACATTCCTATCAAACGCAAGAATGAGCTCCCTGCTGTTTAGTGTTGATAAGAATGTGTTTAAATATATAATCTAATTTCAGGTGGCTTTAATATAGTTATTAGGTTGGAATTTAGCTTTAGCTTTTGCCCTGTGTGTGGACTTGTACCGCGTCCCGGCCTGGATGTACCCCAACCTTGTATCGTGTGCTGCCTGGGATCAGCTCCAGGCCCCCCAACAATCCAGAACCCTGGATGGTGGATGGATGGATTATTCTTTATCTGCTTAACCTGACCTGGGTCATAGGTGTGCTGTTCCTGGCATCAAAGCGCACAAGACAGGGGGATGCTTTGGATGGGGTGGGGGGTATTTTACCCCTTCCATAGCTGTCTATGGGGTTTCCCTGTATTTGGGGCATCGTGAAATTAAGCAGCGGTTTGGTACTTTAACGGGACCGAGCTGAAGTTGGATCCTTGCCTCACCTCAGAGTCTCCACAGCCCACAGCCAGCGGGAAAGCAAAACAGCAGCAATCACCAAACTTCTAATACCGGTTTATATGCTATGTGCATGGATTTGTGTTTTTTCTTCAGTGTCCTAATTGCTCTCAGGTGCCCATTTGCCATGCTAGTATTTGTTCCCTATGAAGGAAATTTGTTACTGTCTTGCTCCATTGAGAACTAATCCGAAACAGCGTGCTTGTTACATAAGAAGCCAGAAGGTTAATTAAGCTTGGTGAGAAAATTACATTTAAGTAATCTGTCGAGCTGAAGTTGGATCCTTGCCTCACCTCAGAGTCTCCACAGCCCACAGCCAGCGGGAAAGCAAAACAGCAGCAATCACCAAACTTCTAATACCGGTTTATATGCTATGTGCATGGATTTGTGTTTTTTCTTCAGTGTCCTAATTGCTCTCAGGTGCCCATTTGCCATGCTAGTATTTGTTCCCTATGAAGGAAATTTGTTACTGTCTTGCTCCATTGAGAACTAATCCGAAACAGCGTGCTTGTTACATAAGAAGCCAGAAGGTTAATTAAGCTTGGTGAGAAAATTACATTTAAGTAATCTGTCTCGGCAGAGAATTATGCAAAATGTTGGGCACTGAGTGTGATTGTTAAACGTAGATTAGAAGAAACACTTTATAACATGTTTATAATAGTCATGCATCCTGAAAACCTCCAGGGTCAAAGCAGCAAGGCCTGGGACGACCGAAAGGTGATGCTGGTTCCCCCGTGACCCACCGGCTGTGTTTCATTGCTTTCACTCATTCCCTTTCCATAGACACAGCCTGATCACTACTGCCCTGTGATTGGAGGAGCCGACCTGGGGGTGTACCCCTCAAATCAGCATGGGCAAGAAGATAGACCTGTCAGGCCTGACTGAGCGGGAGGCGGCGCATGTCCTGGAAGTGGTGCAGCGGGACATGAAGCTGCGTAAGAAGGAGGAGGAGAGACTCAGGTGAGAAGTGCCCCGCCCCTAGCCTGGCCCCGCCCACTGACCACACCCCTTTGTCAACTAATCAGCTACAAAGACGCACTCCACAACATGAGCGGTCTACATCTTCCACTGCAGTTTTTAGTCTAAACAGAAATTGCCAGACGAGGGTAACATTTGCTGGCATGAACAGGTTTATGGAGCCCAGTGTCTCCTGCATCCATCCATCCATCCATCCATCCATCCATCCATCCATCCATCCATCCATCCATCATCTACTTGGCCAGGGTCATGGGGGGCGTGCACAGGGCACAGGACAGGGGTGCACCCTGGACAGAGTCCTACTGCTCCTTACCGGAACATACTGATTTTGGTGGGCATTATTTGATAGGCTGCTCGAATGAATCAATGAATCACAGGTGCTGATCGCACACAGACCCCAGAGTCAATTTCCCTTCTTTCCAAATGTGTTGCTTCATGTTTTTTGTTAATGTCTGGCTGATCTATAATTGTGTCAATCTTTTGTGAATCTTCAAATCTAGGTTCTCTGTCAGCTAATTTCACAGACCTAGCGTCTGGAAATGACAAAATGTCAAGGAAATTACAATAACGAGCAGGATTTTATCTGCTGCTTTTTCAGTAAGAGTGCAGTGCCGCCTTACCAGGCTGTCAGCAGTGCAGTGCAGTGCCGCCTTACCAGGCTGTCAGCAATGCAGTGCAGTGCCTCGTTACCAGGCTGTTAGCAGTGCAGTGCTGCCTTACCAGGCTGTCAGCAGTGCAGTGCAGTGCCGCCTTACCAGGCTGTCAGCAATGCAGTGCAGTGCCGCGTTACCAGGCTGTAAGCAGTGCAGTGCTGTCTTACCAGGCTGTCAGCAGTGCAGTGCTGTCTTACCAGGCTGTCAACAGTGCAGTGCTGTCTTACCAGGCTGTCAACAGTGCAGTGCTGTCTTACCAGGCTGTCAGCAGTGCAGTGCTGTCTTACCAGGCTGTCAGCAGTGCAGTGCCGCCTTACCAGGCTGTCAGCAGTGCAGTGCAGTGCTGTCTTACCAGGCTGTCAGCAGTGCAGACTGCACATTTCTCAGGCTGTATAGTCTCTAAAAGCACTTCCATGTATGTTTGGATTCAGGAATGAATATATTATTTTTAAGCTTTACTTATTAAGACTCAGAACAGTTTGACCAATTATAATTTCTGTAGCCTAAAATGTATTTTTATATACATTTCATCTGTGGATAGTATTTAGTGTTGCATTCATAGGATTGGCTGTTTGTTTGACGTGTGGCGTGATAGGCTACGCGTGTGAATTACTAATGAGGCATAATATGATTGGCTGCTTCTGCGGCTCACAGAAGTTAGCTGACCGCCTGTGTGCTTTACTTGTCCGGTTTCCCCCGCGGTGTTCTGGCGTCGTGCTCGGGCCAGGTTTGCCGCCCCAGGGTTGTGGCCGGCTGCCACACGACCGGCGCTCCAGGTACCGCGGAGACACCGCTTGCTTCTAGCTGACTTCAGCGGCTCATAGTCACCCCAAGCGATGAACTGCATCAGATCCTAGAGCAGATGAGGGAAATTCCGTAGAAATTCTTGGGTCATACGACTTAAAGCCAGAAGCAGTAACTTCAAATATGTTTTACGCCGTGAAATCTGACTTTCACTTAAAAACATGCGATTGTATCCGATTAAATCATTAGTAAGTGAAAGAAATGGCATCATGTGACTCCTACGGCCATGACATGTGACACTTACTTAGGGAGGTGGCCGCGTTCCTGGGATTGTTTCAGCCCGACTTCCTTTCCTGCCTCCCGCTGTTACACTTTCATCGCTGCTATCAAGCGGCGTCCAAATCCGAGACAGGAAAAGGTGGTGCTTTCGGGAAATGGCTGGGCTACGGCTGGGGGGTGGGGGGAACAAAAGGAAACCCATCTCTATAGTATCAAGGGGGAATAATGTGGGACAGTCCCCTGCTGTTACTCGCCCCCCCCCCCCCACAGTGTCAGACACTCATTTGCCTCTGCTGACTTTATTAGTGTCAGTCATTCCTATGTTGGTCACCTGACTCACCCTGAAGGTAGATTCCACTCCTGTCCCCATATCTGTTACCCTGGTGTGCTCAGTAAGGCATTGATTCTCAGAACTGTGACTGACCGCATCAGTTGGTCCTTGGCTTAGTCCCATTTTAAATTCACGTTGTAGACGGGCTTGGCTGCAGACCTGTGCTGAAACGGATTAGAGCCAGATGTCAGAGGCTGGCACGAGCTCATTTGCAGCGACTGATTCTTTTCTTGTGACAGGCTGCGAGAGCCACACGTGTACCATTAAGGCGCACACGCATGCTTAATCATTACATCCGTGTTCCCAAACATAGGCATGAGGGCGGGGACTCTGGCATGACATCACCATGGGACTCCATGCCGATTGGCTGAAGCCCAGTCTGCTTCCCGGGTGGGGCTTTTTTTCTTCAGACGTGTGTTCTATTCCTCGGGCCACTCAGTCATACCTGAGAGCCATTTTCCGAGAGGTCGGGAGGTCACAAGGCTGGGGTGATGGACGCCAGTCCATCTGAGGATGCTTACACGCACACTATGGGAAATTTAAAGACATGGGGAGCAGTGGAGGAAATCCACATCAGAACCTGTAGAAGCAGGACTAGCGCTGTGTGAGACTCTGGGGCGACTCGTTCAGATCGTGGGTCACTCTGGGTTAAAGTCTCGCCAACCCTTAAATACCTGTGATCTTTATGTCAGCCTGGTAATTAGACCATTTTAGCAAACCAGTGGCTTGTCTCCCTCACTTTTCCATTAATCCCTTGGATTAAAGGGTTTACAGAATAACGCCGTGATCGTTAGCGCGCTGAGCACGGTGTGTCGCCACTTGCAGAACAAGGGGCTGGTTCTCATCCCTGGAAACCGGCTTGGGGCCCCACTGCAGTGTTTTTGTAGGGAAGTGGCCGTGGAAATGGGATGAATGTATAGGAACCTACATTCAGTCCAAATGCACCCTCACTATTGGGACGCAACTAGGCCCTAACATTCATACCGGCATGGCCTTCTTATATCTGTTTACTATACTATAAAACAAGACACTAAGTACCTGTCTACTGGACCTGAACATCTCTACTCTACTTGCACACTGCTAATAGGGTAACACACCCTACTGCCCCCTACCCCACATGTACCTAAAGAGATTCTACAGCACACTTACTCCAGTTTCGTGTGCAGTTGGCGGAGCAGTGTGCTTGCAAACACGGAATGCCCCCTCCCCCCAGGACGCACACTGTGAAGGCAGACTGTGCATGTCGGCATGGCAGGAGGAGGGGACACCTCCCTCGCCTCCTTGCCTCACAGAAGGGGGAAGCTCGCAGCAGATACCACGGTAAAAATAGAGTGGGTCCTGCTGGTGTCCAGTGAACGCAGAGGGACTCCCTCCCCGGCTGGGCCCAGAGGACCGGTTCCCTGCTCCGACCCCTCGTGACGGTGAGGCCACAGGTCGGACCAGGGCTGCAGAAATGGAGAAGTTGTTGCTCACCACTAGAGTGTGAACGTACACCGCTGCCCGACGCCCCTCAGATGTCTGTATCTTGCATTTTTTACACAGTTATAATCTGCTAAAATAGATTTTTTTGTCTGTACTATTGCATATAAAAATAAAAGACATTTTAGCCAATCGCTATATGGATATTCTACCCCACTGGCTCCTGTCTATGCTGAAAGAACCTTCTAGATGGGACTGGTTAGCACTCACTGGAGCGGCCTGGGATGAGGACCTATAAAGGGTGCTGCTGTAGGTTTGTGAGCTTGTAGGCATTTATTGACATCTCAAGTTGTACAAAAGAAACTTGGATCGGTCAATGTGTTTTTAATACTTCCTCAGGATGTCTCGGTTTGGTCAATGTGTTTTCAATGGTCTAGTTCTCTTTTGTTTGGTTTGTCTGCTATTCGTTTTGGCGGGTGAGTGGGTTGTTTAATGCAGCAGGGACACATTTGGGGCCACAGGAAGCCCCTTGGTTACTCTGGGATGGGGTTGGCCTCTACATCCGGCTGACCTCACCATGAATTTGCCTACGGTGACAGATGTTCCTCGGCATGTCCTGAAGTGTGATGTTAGCACTCAGCCTCCATTCCTGGGGAGCAATGTGGACCCTTTGAAGTTTGGTTAGAAGGAGTGCGAGCCATAGACAAAAGGCAGATGGCACCGCTGTAACGTAGTCCTCCTCCCACCAGGAGGCGCTGCTGGAATCTACAACCCCAATTCCATATGAAGTTGGGACGTAGGGTAAATTGTAAAAAACAACAATTCAATTCATTTTTATTTATATAGCGCTTTTAACAATGGACATTGTCTCAAAGCAGCTTCACAAAAAAGAAATGAAAGTTTTTGAACAATAATAAATAAATTGTGTATGTAGACAGACAGACACAACAGAATGCAATGACATAGAAATCTCATAAAACTGATATTTTATTCGCAACAGAACATATAAAACATGCAAAATGTTTAAAGTGAGACATTTTGCTATTTAGTGAAAAATATTGGCTCATTTTGATGATTTCATGACAGCAACACGTCTCAAAAAAGTTGGTACGGGGGCAACAGGAGGCTGGAAAAGTTAGTGGTACAAAAACCCAACAGCTGGAGGAACGATTTGCAAATAATTAGGTCAATTGGCAGCAGGTCAGTAACATGACTGGGTGTAAAAAGAGCGTCTTAGAGTTGCAGTGTCTTTCAGAAGTAAAGATGGACAGAGGATCACAAATCCCCCTAAAACTGCATCGAAAAATAGTGGAGCAATGTCAGGAAAAAAGTTCCTCGGTGTAAAATTACAAAGAGGTTGAAAATATCATCATCACCAGTACATAGTATAATCAAAAGATTCAGAGAATCTGGAGAAATCTCTGTGTGTGAGGGACAAATATTCTGGACGCCCATGATTTTCGGGCCCTTAGGACGCACCGCCTGACAAACAGGCACGATTCTGCAATGGAAAATCACTAAATGGCCTCAGGGATATTTCCAGAAAACGTTATCAGTGAACACAATTCGCCGGGCCATCCAACGATGCCAGTTAAAACTCTCTCATTCAAAGAAGAAGCTGTATATGAGCATGATCCAGAAGCACTGACGTCTTCTCTGGGCTACATGGAAGACTGTTCTGGTATGTCCAGGTTCCAGGGAAACATATGCTGCCATCCGGACGACGTCTATTTCAGAGAAGACCTTCCATTTTCCAACATGACAATGACAAACCACGCACTGCATCAATTACAACATAATGGATTCGTAGAAGAAGGGTCTGGGTACTGAACCAGCCTGCTAGTGGTTCAGATCTTTCACTCATATTTGGCGCATCATCATAAACCAAAATTTACGACACAGAAGACCTGTGAGAAGACAGTTGAGCAACTAGAATCCTGTATCTGACAAGAATGGGACAACATTCCTCTCCCAAAACTCGAGCGACTAATCTTCTCAGTCTCCAGGCGTTTACAGACTGTTGTTAAAAGAAGAGGTGATGTCACACAGTAGTAAACATTGCCTTGTCCCAACTTTTTTAAAACGTGTTGCTGCTGTGACATTCTGTAACGTTCGCCGTTAAATGTAGCGACTGGCGTGAGCGATGCAAGAACGAAACCAGGCGGGAGTCGTCAGGTAAATTAACAAAGACAGGTTTTACTGGGAACAAAGACGCAGGCACTCACACATGGTACTACAATGACAGATCTGGGGAAGACTGACTGAGACACAGACTAAAT
>JAABNY020000082.1:12504222-12534609 GCA_015164015.2 Brevimyrus niger
GCCATGACTAATAATCAAATCAAGGGTATGGTTACAGGCATGAGTAGGCCCGACTACATTCTGACATACACCTAGAGTGTCAAGAATAGCTTTAAATGCTATTTTCAAAGGATCACTATGTTTCTCCATATGAATGTTAAAATCACCCACAATAAGAGCTTTGTCAGTACTGACCACCAAGTTTGTTAAAAAAAATTTGCAAACTCTTTAAGAATATCACTGTACGGCCCAGGTCATCTATACACAATAACAATGGCAATTTGGGGTGCTAGAAAGAGATGAACAAGAGTTTTAAATGTGCTGAAACAAACCACATTTCTCAAACACTCTTTATAACTGTATTCAGCTGGAGTAAGCTTGCAGGAAAAGAAAGCGCAAGGATGTACCTTTTTATCCGTTGCATGTCGCTGGGACAGAATGGCCCCTACCCCAGTGCTGGAAGCATCTACCTCCACCACGAACTGTCAAAAGGGATAGGGGATCTGGAGAACAGGAGCCAAGGTAAAGCTCTTGCGAAGAGTCCGGAACGCCTGCTCAGCCGCTGGGGACCACTGGAAGTGGGCCTTGGTGGAAGTGAGTGCCGTGAGAGGGGTCACAATGGTGCTGTATCCTTCAATGAATTGCCTGTAAAAATTAGTGAGCCCCAAAAAACATTGTACCTCCTTCCGGTTGAGGGGCCGGGGCCATCCTGCGACAGCTTTGATCTTCTCCGGATCCATTCGAATCGAACCCTCCCCGAGTATAAACCACAGGAAGGAGATTGACCGCTGGTGAAACTCGCACTTTTCCGCCTTGACAAATAGCTTATTAACCAATAAACGTTGGAGGGCCTCATGAACATGTATGAAGTGATCCTGTTCAGACCAGAAAAACTGTCATCTAGATAAATGACAAGAAACGTGTTCAACATGCCTCACAGAACGTCATTTATCAACCCTTGGAACACAGCCGGTGCGTTAGTTAATCCAAAAGGCATAACTAGATACTCATAGTGCCCAGAGGGCGTGTTAAAAGCAGTCTTCCACTCATCCCCCTCCCGGATCCTAACGAGATGATAGGCGCTTCATAAATTAAGTTTGGTAAACCAACTAGCCCTAACTAGGAGTGGAATTTCCCTGAAGCTCAGCGTTATTGCCCTCCTTCCTTAGGCTGGATGGACAAGATTGTGTGTGAAACTCTGTGGAGATGAAAAGGGGGAATGTAAAATTTCACAAATATGGCAAAATATTACTAATCAACATAATCAGCGTGATCTCCTTGCAGAGATCAAAAGGGAGAAATTGTGGGAATGATTTGAGAAGGCCGTAACTAATAGAAACAAGAAAACTGACTGGCAACAGCAGGGCAGGATGATCTAGGGAGACACATAAAGGGAGCAGACAGAGAGGCGGCCCTTACGTATCTTTGGCCTTCTAGTAAGATAAATACTAATCGGCTAACTAGAGAAAATGTCAAACAGGTGGTTGGTATGTAGAAGGAAGGTACAGAGAGAAGGGGGGGACGATCCCAGAAATGGGCTATAAAGGGATTGAGCTGAAATGTATGGTTGAGCCTCTTCCTATACATGCCGAATGCATGTCGGATGGTTGCTCCCTGATTGAAATCTGTTGGATAATAAACTGGTGACCTGCAAACTCTCCACGTCTCAGCTGGTGGAGACAGCGAACTCCAACAGTGGATACACATAAACCTTACAGTGGGATATAGACCTTTAGAAACAAACAAAATGCAGAAAGCAACAGTGAATGTTTGTACACTATTGAATAGCCCGAGTTTGTCCATAGTCAGTATTTATGCAATGCGCATACATTTCTTTCTTAAGTTTTTTTAAAAAGCAACAGTGAATGCACTACTAATTGCACTGAGATGTTTAAAGAAACATTACAAATGTTTATGCTGTAAATTATAGAATTCAATTTTTAAAAAAGTACAGTGATTTGATGTAGAATATGTTTATTTGTGCAAGTGATTATTCCCCTGATCCCTTCCTGATGATGAAGAGGATGAGACAAAGCGGTCATTAACTGACCGAAGAAGGGTTCTATGTGTGCACATGAGATAAGACATGCACACACCAGCTACCCAAGTGTCCCATTTGGGTGCTTTGAAAATGCGGCCACTCTAGTTTAATTTATGTTGAAACGCGACAAGTTAAGTATTTAATTATTTGATGAGAACCAGAAAGTTTGACTAGCCTCTGAACCTCCATCCTCTCAGCCAACCAAGCGGGATTGTTAATTTTGTTATTGCTTCCTGAAGACTTTTATATATGTCAAGAGTAACTATTATGAAATAATATACCTGAAACAGATTGTTCCTGAGGTATTGTATTCTATGCCTTAAGAGAGACTCCAGCTGGAATACACAATCTAATGAATGAAGGTAATATACAATTTCAGGGAAATGTAATACATAGTCTTACTTTCCAGCTAATAGGCAAGTGAAAAATGAGGAATGCCCAGCTCATTGCTTTCCATGACTTTTTTCCTGAAAGAATTTTTGAAGATCATAAGAGTGGCTGAGTGGCTGAGAGGCTAAGAGGAGGGGCGCTGGTGGTGCAGGAGGTAGTGCTACCATTTGGTAACCGGAGGGTTGCAGGTTCAAGCCCCGGGTCCTTCTGACCCCATCGAAGTGTCCTTGAGCAAGACACTGAACCCCAAATTGCTCCTGGTGTGCAGGTTGGCACCTTGCATGGTAGCCTCCGCCATCGGTGTATGAGTGTGAGCATGCATGGATAAATGTGAGGCATAGTGTAAAGCAGTTTGGAAAAAGGCACTATATAAATGCAGTCCATTTAAGAGTAACAAATTAACTTTTTATTCAAAATGTTCTGAAACATTCTGCCAATATATATTTTTTAATTATGCATTTTGAGATGAACGTGGTGGCGTGGTGGTGCAGTGGTTAGCGCTGCTGCCTCACAGCAAGAAGGTCCTGGGTCCTTTCTGTGTGGAGTTCTCACACTCTCCCTGTGTTTGTGTACATTTCTTCTAGGGGCTCTGGTTTCCTCCCACGGTCTGAAAGTGTTCAGGGCAGGTTGATTGGTGAGTCTAAATTAGCCGTGTGTTTGTGCCCTGGGTTGGTTCCTGCCTCTGCCCCTTGTTTCTGGGATAGGCTCTGGTCCCCCCTGTGACCCACTTGGGATTACAGTGATGGATGGGGATGAGTTACTATGATATCTAATTGCATGCTGTGCACTAACATTGAATAACCACAGTGTGATTAGCACAACAGAAAGTAATTTCTTATATCTTATTGCTCATAGTTCATATTACATGTGTGGAGGGCCTTGACATGTCTTGACCACATTGTGAAACTTCTCACCACATCCAACACTTCTGTCCATTATTGATCTATGTAGCAGTATCTGAGTGTGACCAGACCCCATACTTTCAGAAAATGTAGTAATAAATGACAAATCCATCAAATACTGAAGTGAATATGAACAAAACGTGTACAATGTATGGTTTTATCATCCCCCTATATCTGGCATTGCAACTACTGGTGCAGAGGCTTTCAGAAATGTTTCATTACGTGAAACATTTGTAAACCCTCACTAGCTGAACCTCACCAAAAACAAACTAGTATGAAACGCTGAAATAATATTTCTTAAAAGAATTAAACTTCATAAACGTACTGTGTAAACATCGAGGGGGGCATGTCCTTCCAGAGTCTCCTCTGCCAATAATCACATTAACTCCGTAATACATGAGGTAAACATGTACTAACAGTAAATTTCTGATTGACTGTTGAACATCAACATAAGAGTTAACGTCTGGTGATATTGCCCTCTTCATGATACCCAGTAATTTTTGAAAAAGATTTGGATAAAGAGATCTTGCAAGGAAAAAATGCTTTGGCCTGAAAATCTTTCCACTAGATATCCGAAGTCATGCTTGGAGGCTCCCATTTATATCAGCAGACTTTTATCTACTTTAAAAAGTCATCAGTGCTGATAGTTTTTTCCTGCTAGGCTTCCGATGATGATGTTTCGGTGTCCATGTCAACAGCGGGGGACATATTTGTCAGCATCTCAGAGGAACCTGTGATCTCCAGTTCCTGGAAAACGAAGCCCAAAGACCAAACATTACAGGTCTTGAACATTTCAAACATTTTCTCCATAACCACTTATCGAGATAGGGTCTTAGGGAGACTGAAGTCCCCGGAGAAGAGGCAAGGACATCATTGCAGGGCAGGCACTCACAAACTTTGGTTCATCATATTTTTGGAGGGAAATACATAACAGACTTATGGAGAATACGCAAGGATGTCTCAGAAAACCTGAGGCTAGGAAACCCACATACCTGGGAGACGTTAGGCAACAGGAATACCCAAAGTATACCACTTTTGAGCCTGAACAACCAAAATATGCCACCTCAGTATCTGAAATGATTCCTCTTGCTTCAGAGCGTAAGGTAAGCCAGCATGCAGAGCATTTAAGGTTATGTCCAATTCTCAAGGGCTGAACAATGGCATGATTATTTTGCAGGTCATGAGATTCGATCCCAGAAGTTTTTGCATGGACAGCAGCATGGAGCAGAGACCCATAGCATAATTATATAATATAGATTTTTTTAGATACATATTTCATGTCTGTTCACCACTGCTCACTCACATTTAGTTTGCAGTCATGCATGTGGAAGATGATGTTGTCCACGTCACGGTCTACCGTGCTGTGTATCCTACACTCACAAAACAGAAGACGACATCATGGAT
This sequence comes from Brevimyrus niger, assembly GCA_015164015.2. NCBI lineage: Eukaryota > Metazoa > Chordata > Actinopteri > Osteoglossiformes > Mormyridae > Brevimyrus > Brevimyrus niger. The sequence continues at coordinate 12,508,939 of JAABNY020000082.1, forward strand.
ACAGAAGCAGGCCTTCGTCACTGTCATCCCCAATCTCATCCTCTCAAATGCCTTGATATGTCAACTTACATGGTGGACAAACTCTTCTGCAGTAAGACCATGCTAGCGATGACCCCCAGTGCAACAGAAAGCATGAGACCCAAACCCACGCCGATGTAAACTGCAGCTGAGTGACCAACATGGAGAAACAAAGGGCTCATCTGCTAAAGTCCTCTTACATTAACAACAGCATTAGAATTATTAATAATGAAGTTCTGCAGAACTACCAGCCTATATTTACCAGACCAATAGTACTAAAATTATCAGGTAGTACCTGGAGAAGACAGGGACGAATTGATGGTGGAGCATCTTCCTTTGATGAGCTGGATGTCATCCAGAGCCAGGTGTCCCATCCCGCCCTCGCCTCTCTGGTATACAAAAACAAACTGCAGGGGGGAGGCAGAGTATTAGGGGTGTCTTTAGAATGTTACTGAAGGTATGTCAAAGAAAAACACTTAACCACCTTCTGCCACCTGCTGGCTACATACCATATAGGTCGGTTCCAGAAGTGACATAATAGGTATGACTTTACATTATGGACAGGTGGGAGTAAGCTAGCTATAGAACATCCCGACAGATACTTGTATGTTCATTTACCCAAAATGGCTCCATGTTGCTGACCGCCACAGTGACCTCAATCCAGGTGTCCCCTTGGCTGCCGGCCTCTGTCCACAGCAGCACCAGGTCCTTCTCGTCATCACCGAAGGGGTTCCTGGGTTTGTCGAGAGTGCTGTGAGGACCTAAGACTAGCCAACAATACTTGCCTATGAAGTGTTTATGAGAGAGGCTATTTTGGGAGACTTGGTTATGTTCATCACAGATCTACTGGCTGAGCTACCTGGTGCCGCTGTAGAGGCTGAGGTTGCCGATGTTCTGACCATGCCTGTGGTACCAGAAGCTCAAGCAGCCATCTCCCTGGGTTGGCTGGAAGACTTCGCTGTATAACATGGCCTTGTCACCCTTCTGTCCCACTGCGCTGTCCACATACACGTAGTAGCCTGGCGAGAGACCAACTGTCAACACAAACATTCTCAGAGCCTTTCAGCGTATTGTTTATAAATTTGGCTAATATCGTTCTGCCCTTGTCTTGCACCACATTTTCCATGAAGACAACACCTTGGCTGGAGCCCATGGTGTGGTCCACGCGGGGCCCCGTGCTGGGATGAGGGGAGGTCCCTCGCCCTCGGAGCCAATCGGCTTGGTCGCCTGCCTCAATGTTGGTCCACCCACACAGACTCCCCTGGAAGTCACAGACTCCAGGGGGTGGGCAGGCTCCATTAGACAGCAACACGTCGTCAATGGCAATGCCTCCAGATACTCCGGTCCCCCAGACACCCTCTACCACAATCTAGAAAATGATAATGACAGGAACTGCCCAACAACCTTATCTTCAGAGAGTGTTTGCTATGTGGTGACATGAAGACCGCGTATCTATAAGTCATGACCTAACTAAGCCAACCTTACCTGGAATGCAGATGCCTCCATATGATCCAGCCTGACATTGCCAAGCCTCCACAGCTCCCCCTGGCTGCCAGTCTTTGAAAAGACAAGTTTGCGACCGCCATCTTCGTTCTGCTGATACATGTTTAGGGTACTTATGCTGTCCCCATCCATGTGGTACCAGACTTGTAGACAGTCACCTTTTCCTGTGATAGGCAGATACAGACGGTGTGACCATAAAGCACATGAAGTGGGACAGCCAGACTTCAGCAGGATGTTGGTAAATTTCACTTTGATTTACCTGTACCAAATTGTGGGGAGATCAGTGAGGCCATGTGACCCGGGGGGTTGGAGCTTGAGAAGCCCAAGTAAAAGTAATGCCCATGGGGCGTGTCAGTTGTGTGATCGGATCCTGGCTTGCTACTGGGACCACCACCAGAACGCCGCACCCAAGTCTCCGAGGTCCAGTCACAGTCACTCTCCTCAAAGTCACACAGGTCTGTGGGTCCTGGGTCCATGGGATGCATACAGACCAGAGGAATAAGGATGAGATGATTGTGGTCCCAAAGCTGCAGCATTCCTTCTAGGTTAATAGATCATAGCTGATAACCAAGCATGGGTATTAACAGCCAAGGTCACCAGCAAAGGGTGTACCGGAGTGACGGCAAGCTCCAGGGATAAGGCTGATGTCATCCAGAGCAATGTCTCCTGCCCAGCCACCCACAGACGCCTCCAGCACCACCTGATGGACCTCTTGCAGGGTCACATGACTTTGGGTCATCTGCCACATGTCGCTTTGCATGCCCTGCCTCTTCCACATCTGTGGGGAGGGGATGGGGGGTGGGAGCGGAGGTCTAGTGAAGCAGAAGCAACTCAAAGCCTTTTCTAATAACTGCTCATCTCGGTCAGGCCGATTTCTCAAAAACTTTAATTGCCCCTTGGGTGACACACTTTTCCCACATGTTAGCTGAGGGCTCCTTAAAGGCCAGAAACATATACATTTCAGTTGCTTATTTTCTATTAGTGACTTTGACACAGGGACCGGAATTGCTTGTATGTAGAAATCTCCAAAAAACTGTTGTGTCTGGTTTGTTAACTGAAACTGCCCCCCTATATCCCAGGTTTGACCGCAAACTGGCCTCACCAGTGTCCTCTGTAGGGGCTGAGTTTCTTGCAGGTACAACCTTAAGCTTCCAACTGTGGCACCAAACATGTGGTACCAGAGAGTGATGCAGTAGCCTTGGGGGCCAGCAGGTGGCAGCAGAGGGGACTTCAGCTGGGCCACATCTCCTACTCTGCTTGGAGAGGAGCTCTCAATATATAGGTAATTCCCTATAGACCACATCAAATAAGGGCAAATGAGAGTCAGCAATAATCCACTTAATGATCACTTATCAGGATGCAGTACAGGCTTCCACCACTATCCAAAAGTACATGTTCTTATGACAACGTTTGCAACCTGAAATGACGTAAAGTGAATGACCATTTACCATTAATTTATATAGAAAACCATTTTGAGCATTCCCAGACCAAAAAATAACCTACCAATAGCAATACCATATAGTCATACCAATAACATATAGTAATAATAGCCTATATATAGTAGAAATAATGCTTGTACAATGTAGTGTAAGCAAACAAGTGCAAGCAAAGCAAGGTTTCTCAGTTAGCTGGGTTAATTTATGCTATAAGTCATGATTGTCTAATAGGAATGCTCTTTACTTATTTTTTTATTAGACAATCATGACCTCTAGCTTAAGTTAACCCAGCTAACAGAGATATCCTGTTTTGCAGAACGTCCCGTAGACTACAGTTTATGGCATAGCCTAAAAAGCAATAAAAAGTACAGTGTAGGGGTTTTCAGTTGCTCAGAATTCCAAGGGCAGATGAGCTTTTATTTAGAAGTTTTTTGCACTTTAGTGGCAACCGGATGTGCCCCATTTTTCCTTTTTTATTATTAATAAAGTTTTCATTCCCTTTCACAAGAACAAGCTGCCTTGTTTTTTCTCCCCTCACCACGTTTGTGAACACGACGTCTCTGTGTACGTTTTTGAGAAGATTTCTCTCAGCATGTTGTTTAACACTGTTGCTTTAAAGTTCCCAAAGTTCTGGCATTAAAATGCTGCTGTGTGGTTTGCACAGACTGAATCTCAGTTCGCTGTCTAGGGCATCACGTAAGATGACACAAAATACTATTATGTTGTTGCTGCACTAGACAATGCCACAGCATTGCAGGTGCTGAGTTTCCTCCAAGATCCCCTAGCGGACGGCAAGTACCTTAACCTTCTTGGGGAACAGAAGCCATCGGAGCTCATGGACTACATGCTGTCTTTACTGGGCAGACATCAGCCCTGCTTTATTTTTTGTGAGTTGTTTATGCAGCGGATGCTGGCTCCTGTTCGCTCGGCTTTAGCAAGCTCCCCGCTTACAGATTTCCGTGAGTTGGTGAGAGAAGAAGACAGGGTTTACATTGCCAGCTGGAAGTCCTGTGCCAAGAAGGACAGCGGACACCCCGCCAATTCCACTTTTTCTGCTCCTGGTGTTGTCGCTGGAGCACAACATGGCTCTAACACTGCTTACTGTTTTTATCATGCTTCAGCCCTGGTCTTTCAAGCCACCGGGAAACATCAGGCTCAGCGCCCTGTAGCTGTGCTGGGGGCCAAAACAGTTTGCTGTTTATTGAAGACTCCATTTCTGGCCAGTGTTTTCTTTGTGACACTGGCAATTTGGTGCGCATGCTCCCGGCGTCATAGCTGGATAAACGATCAGGAGAGCATGGTTTTCCCCTAGCGACTGCCAACGGAACTTTGATTGACGGTTTTGGAGAGCGGCCAGTGGACTTCTGTTTTCGTGGGCAATGTTTCCAGTGGGTTTTTGTGTTGGCGTCGGTTTCCACCCCAAAATGGGGGCTGATTTTTTGTGCGCCAACAATTCGCTGGTGGATTTCAAAAACAGGCATCTGATCAAAGCAGAAACCTTTTGCTCTTTTCCGTGAGGCTGAGTTCCCTAACTGCATTGTGCCAACCTTTTCCGTGTCCTTAGTTAAACATGTTGTGGAGCACCACATCACAATCAGAGCTGCTTCGAAGTGCAAACACTTAAGTCAGTTACTCGTTCTTTCTATTCATATCACGAAGCTGTAAAAATATACTTAGTTTCTACTAGGAGTGTGACGAGATCTCGTGGTATGAGATCTCGCGAGATCAGATATGTCTTCCGCGAGATGCGCCTGGTCTCGCGAGAATGTGATGATATCCCTGCGTTATTGGCATGATGTAGTGTGAGGGAGAAGTAAGGATAGAAGATGCGCCCGCGACATTTAAATCATTGGTGTGGCAACATTTTGGATTCCTTGTGTAAATAATAAACAGACAAGACAAAGACAATTTGCAAACACTGTAAGAAATTAATACCGTACACCTCTGCTAAAACAAGCACTATGCAAAAGCATTTAGAAAACAACCGCAGCTTGTTACTAAAAGCTACGCCTGTGAAGAAAACGGAAAGCAATTCAGTTCGCATGAAAGAGCAAACAACCATAACAAATGCCGTTGCAGCTAAACTTCCACCATCCAATGCAAGAGCCATGGCAATAACAAGAGTCATCGGCGTTTTCATTGCAGCCGATATGAGACCATTTTCTGTGGTGGAAAATCTGGGATTTCGGCGACTCATCCACACACTATAACCAAAGTACGCCATCCCATCAGGCGCATATTATATCGCACGGTGGGCCCGACCCTCTACAAGGAATGCAAGGTAAACGTTGTACAGGCTCTGAAAGAGGCAGAAACCGTCGCCATAACTACTGTTGGTTGGACTTCACAGCCCGCATTATCAACAGTGATTGGCAAATGGTACATTTTGTACTGCAGACGCGCCCACTTTTTGAATCATACACAGGGGCAAATGTCGCTAAAGTTTTACAAGAAGCCGTCATAGAGTGGGGTCTTAAAAAGCCAAACCATTGCATCGCTATTGTAACAGACAATGCGCGTAATATGGATGTGGCTGTGAGCGAGGCAGGATTTGAGCCGCACATCAAATGCTTCGCGCACACAATAAATCTTGCTACACAGGCTGGCCTCGGTGTTGCGCGTGTCGCTCGTTTGCTCGGGCAGGTGAGACGCGTAACTGCTTTTTTTTTAACCGGAGTTTGACAGCTGCCGCCGTACTGACGTCTAAGCAGAAGCTGCTACAATTGCCACTCCACAAAATAATAATGGACGTCATCCAACAATGGAATTCATCATTGGATTTGCTGGTTTGTTACCTGGAACAGCAGGCTGCTATAGCAGCAGCGCTCACCAGCCCAAAAATAAGACAAAATGCCCGAAACATTGACACACTGGATACCTGCGACATTGTCAATGCCGAAGACCTTGTGAAGCTACCAGCTACCACTGTCTTGTGTGAAGAGAAGAGGCCCACAGTGTCTCTCATCGTGCCACTGAAGAACATGATAGAACAAAACATGGCACCAAATGACAGTGATTCCCTCACTGTGGCCGACACAATGAGACCAATATTCAGCAATATTCCAGGCAGATACAGTGGGGATGTATACAACTACCTGCTGGAGAGCACTGCGCTGGATCCAAGATTCCAGTCTCTATCACAGGTAGACTGCAACCAGCGTGAGGTAGTCTTTCAAAGGATACCGAAAAGGGTGAAACAGTTGCAGCAAAACCAGGTATCATTGACTTGATTTTTTTCCCCTAGAAGACTTATGTTTCCAGTACCAAATATAAATGGATTTAATAGGTTCATGCAGTGCGGGTGTGTGTGTGTGTGTTGTAAACACGAGAGCATCAGAGTGAGTGTATTTGTATTAGAGAGAGGGGGACTGCTTTGCTGCTTGCTAATGTTAAAGCCAGTGTTTCTGCTGATTTAAGCCCACAGATAAGAAGAGTATGGAGCGCAAGGAAGAGGCATCAGCTCATTGTTCCACACGTGGGGGCGAGGGGGCTCTTGAAGCTGAAGGCGGAGCTGAGTCAGAAGAGGAGCCTGCTTCCAAGATGACAGCACTTGAAGATCTGCTAGGGGACTCTTTCTAGAAGACAGAACAGCCCAGCAAAGGAATTGAGAGGGAAACTGAACTTTACAGAAGAGAGGCATCTACCCCACTTAGTTGCTGCCCTCTGACATGGTGGAGAGAAAATGGCTCCAAATATCCTTTGCTCTCCACTTGTCAAAGAATATCTTTCCATTCCTGCGACCTCTGTTCCAAGTGAGCATGTCTTTTCAACTGCAGGAGACATAGTTACTGCCCAGAGGTCACAATTGCTGCCAGAAAATGTATACATGCTTATATCTTACGCTGTTCTGTATAGGTCATTACCTCATTACCTAGGTCTTAGCTCTTTTTCCATGCTTAAGAAAATTTTGTTCATTGTTTTGCACTCTGAGTTTTAAGGCAGCACTACTTTGATAGTTACACTAATTATGGTTAATTGCATAGAAAGGGATATTTGTGTTGTTTATTGTTTATTTTTATTATACTATTTAATTTTATTGTTCAATTAATTGCTTGTCAGTTTGTGGCAAAATATTTAGCAGTGTTTAAATGTTATTACTGCATATCATTCATCAAAATAGAAGTTTTATTTCGTAAAGTTGATTTCAAAATAGACATGCATTTTTTGCATTTTGTGTTTTTCAGTTAAATAAAAGGTTATTTTTGCTATATATATAAACATTGAGGATTTCTTTAAAAAAAAAATGTCTAAAAGTCTCGTCTCGTTCTCGTGAACCCAGTCTCATGTCCAGTGTCAGTTTGCTGTCCCTTCTGTTGATTTTCTTGGCCACTGCATTGCCTCTCCCTGAGATTTCCCGCAACCAGTTGCAGTCAAATCTTTGCAGGAGTTTCTTGAACTTGTTCATTTTTACCACCATTTCATCCCTGGGGCTGCCTGCATTATGTTTCCCCTACACTCTGCACTCAGGGGCATTTCATCCCAGGCAATGGTTGACTGGACTGTGGAGCAGTGTCAGGTGTTCCATACTGCTAAACAGGCTTTGGTGGATGCTACGTTGCTAGCCCACCCCTTGCCGGATGATCTCATTGCCGTCATTACAGATGCTTCAGTTGATGCTGTTGGCATAGTACATGAGCAGCCAGTTAATGGTGAATGACAACTGCTGCTGCCCTTTTTCAGTCGCCAGTTACGCCCCAATGAGTGTAAGTACGGCACTTTCGACTGTGAGCTCCTTGGTCTGTACTTAGCTGTGCGCCATTTACGCTTCCTGTTAGAAGGGTGTCACAAGCCATTGGTGGCTGCAATGAGCAAGATTTCAGAGCCTTGGTCTGCCTGTCAGCAGTGTCAGCTGGCATTTATTTATGAATTCACCACAGACATCCGTCATGTCGCTGGAAAACACAATCTAGTGGCTGATTGTCTCTCACATTCGGTGGTTGGTGCTGTCCACCTTGGTTTGGTTATGTCCTCATGGCAGCTGACCAGGCCTCAGTGGCATTCAAGGGTTGTGGTCTGCTGACACTGGTCTGCAGCTGCAGGAAGTGCTTTTTGGTGACATCTCAGTGCTTTGTGATGTCTCCACAGGAACTGCACAGCCTGCAGTGCTGCGTGACTGGTGGCGTCATGTGTTTGAGGCTCTGCATGGCCTTTCCCATCCTGGCTGCAAGGCATCCTAGAAGCTGCTTTCAGCTAAGTTTGCCTGGCAAGGACTGAAAAAGGATGTATACAACTAGATTGCTGCTTGCCTTGCTTGTCAGTGGGCTAAGATTCAGCTGCACACCGGAGCCCCTCTGGCGCCTTTTTCTATTCCAGAATGTCGATTTGATCCTGTCCATGTGGATTTGGTTGGTCCGTTGCCACAGTCCTGTGGTTGCACACACCTTTTGGCCATTGTTGATCGAACAACTCACTGGCCGGAGGTGCTGCCATTAGCCTCCACAGCCATGGCAGATGTGGCTCGGGCTTTCATCAGCTCCTGGGACTCATGTTTTGGTGTGGCTGTTGACCTGTCATCTGACTGCGGAGCACAGTTCACCTCCAACTTGTGGAGTGCGATTGCCTGAGAGCTAGGTATCACTCTCCACCGCACCACTGCCTATCACCCACAAGCTAATGTATTGTGTGCACGCTCTCACCGCTCTCTGTAGGCTGCCCTTCATGCATCTCTTCAGGGTGCTTCGTGGTCTGACAGGTTGCCATGGGATTTGCTTGGTTTGTGGACAACTCCAAAGGCCAAACTGCAGACTTCATCTGCTGAGTTGGTTTACAGACAGCCTTTGTGAGTGCTTTTCCCCCAGATGCGTCAATTCCATGGCTGGCCATGGCCAATGTCACGCCACGGTTTTCTGTGGTCTCCCGAAACAGGCAGATGCTCGTTTTGTTTTTGTTCGGCATGACACCCATCATGAACCTTTGCGCCCCCCCATACGAAGGGCCTTTTCATGTGCTGCAGTCTGTTTTTTTGTTTTGGACAGGGGTGGTAAGGCCGACTGCATTTCTGTGGATATTTTGAAGCCAGCCCATTTGGATTTAGATACTCCTGTGTCACTGGGCCAGTTTTTTCATAGGGGTCGTCCTCGCTGTTCAGTCTTGACACCAGTCCCGGTTGTCCCGGCTCCTCCGGGAGATACTGTGAGCAGGTCCAGGTGAGTGATCCAACCCCTTTAGAGGTGGTTTCTTCTGCCCCTTTGAATTCTGGGGGGGGGGCTGTGTAGCGGGTTCTTAGTTGCTCTGAATTCCAAGGGCAGATGTGCTTTTATTTTGAAGTTATGTTTTTCTTCAAGCCAGAGTTTTTTGCACTTTAGCAGCTGTTCTTATGCTCTTATGTTCTTTTTATTATTAATAAAGTTTTAATTCTCTTTCACAACAATAAGCTGTCTCCTGTCTTTTCACCCCTCGCCACAACAGTAATAGTAAATATATAAACCAGTAACATTGTTGTTTATCATTATCAAGGATTTTGTACCGTATATGATTATATGTGATATATTTTTATCCAATGGCCATACACCAGCATCAACAACTCACAAACACATGAGTAATGTGTTGCACTGACTTTACAATGGCTACGATGTCACTAGGCAATAGGAATTTTTCAGCTCTATCAAATGCTTAAGGACAATATGTGACAGATCCATTTTAATCTTACGGGACTACTCTAATATATGTGGTCCATCACTGACCAAAACGTCATTATGCTGTACATTAGGGTGGGGTGAAAAAACACCTAAATTTACAATAGCAATTTCCAATAGTGCGCAAAAGTTGTCACTCAACCTCATTATTAAATGTGCAAAATATCTTTTAAATATGTTAATATTTTTAGGTTCCACAACGCGATCAAAGCTTTCACCGGTCACATCAATGCGCAGATCCACGCTACGTATCATCCATATCATAATGCACTGTAAAATTGTTCCAATTTGATACAAGAACCTAACAATTGGTCTGTGACAATGAGTATAGCAAGTGGGAAATGACTCAATCAGAAATGTGGTGCTCAGGAGCATGCTTACACTGTCAAGCTGGCAATATAAACTATCCATTATCTATACCTCTTTATCTAACTGGGTCATACGAAAAATATTGGGACACCCCTCCAAATTATTGAATTCAGGTGTCCCAATATTTTTGGTAATATAGTACAGTGGTACCTTGGTTCTCGAACTCACTAGAACTCAAATTTTTTGAAAATTGAACTCGATCTGAATATCAGAAGTCAAACCGTGAACGCTGACCTAGTATAAATTGTATGCGCCAGGAAATGAGTTATACTACAATGCAATTCTTACTTGAATGCCTTCTTCACAGACTGGGCGATTAACCAAATAAAACAGTGCAACATTACAGTAACTAACAATAGTAAACCACTATCTTACGTGTAGTATTAGAGCATTTATGTCATTTATTTAAACTTTATTTTACCAGGTAAATTGACTGAAAACCAGTTCTCACAGCTTTACGTGATATTCGGGAGAAATAGCAGATTATGCATCGGAACTGCTTGAGATACAAACGTCATGCATGTAACTTAACTCTTCAGCCAATAATGGTAAAGATATGTCGTCACAGAGACGGTTCCAGCCGGGTGAGAGGTCACAATGCATCTAATGCATTGCGTCAGGATCAGAACACGTTGCTTTAAGCCAGAAATGTAAGTCAAACACACCCAATGACTGGACTGGGGAAACAAACTGAAACATGGACTTAATACAGAGGACTAATGACAACAAGAAACAGCTGATCACGTGGGGATCCTACACAAGGTTAACAAGACGGCATGGCACACGGAAGGAGCGGACGATCGGGGCAAGACAGGGGTAATGTTGGGATAAGATCTTTACTGTTTTATAAGCCATTAAGAAAAAAATGCTATTCTTGTTTTTTTTTTCCTGTTCATTTTGTGTTTTAGTGGTATATAAACGTTCAAACAAAAAAAACAAACTTAGGTGTAATTTTGGGGGGCCGGGGACCAATTAATTGGTTTTCCATAATTTCTTATGGGAAAAATTTGTTCAGAACTTGAAATTTTTAGGATTCAATCCAGAGTTCGGAACGGATTAAGTTTGACGGATTAAGCACGGTACCACTGTATATCTAACCATTTTGACTGTCATGCTTAATACTTTTCACTTTGTCTGCACTGATGAACAATTTTGATGAACAATGATATGGATGATACATAGCATGGATCTGTTCATTGATGTGACGGGTGATTAATTGAAATGCACGTACGTTACCTGAACGTTGGGATTTTGTAGTGATTATCATGTGAAGGTGCACAAACACAACACCGATGAGTATAGATAATGGATAGTGTATATTGCCCATTGATGAGACAAGTGAAAACCTCAATCGGGTTGCGGAACTTGAAAATATTAACCTATTTCAAAGATATTTTGCATGTTTAATAACGAGGTCCAGTGACAACTTTTCTGCACCTTTGGAAATTGCTATTGGAAATTTCAATTTTTTTCACCACACCTTACTGCGCATACCTATACCTGTACCTATACCTATAATTGGCTCACTGATAAACAAATGATAAAGCCTATTTTTGCTTTTCTCCCTTCTTCGTAAAAGTGAAAATCCTCTTTGGATTTCTTTCGGTTAGGGAAAACAGGGCTAAGTGGAATAAAACAGAGGATACCTGTAATAAATCATGAATACAGGTGAATAATCAGACCTGCAGCAACTGACTGCCGTACAGTACTGTGGCATAACATGTAGTTTAAAATGAACTTTTTGTCACTAAACGTTTAGCCCTTCAGCTCAGTAATGGTGAACAGTAGCTTTCCTTCCCAAGGAACAATTACAATACAGGGGACTTGAACCCACAATCTTTGCATTGTTAGTATAATGTTCTACTTGTTGAGCCTCAAGAGCTTAATGTGTAAATTTGTTTGTGGTAATGATGACAGGGAGCAGGTCTGAATCCCACAGACCCCCAAAGCCCATGAGAACTGTTTGTAATTCCTATCCATTACTTGCTCCTGTGAATTACTGTTCAAAGTATACGTCATTGTTTGGCCAGAAGGTGGCGTGTTGGTTAACCACCTGGCCTGCAGTACGTAAAATTGTAGGATATGGAATTAACCAAACGATGGCCCTCAGCTGACCCGAGCCAGTGGTGTGGTCCCCTGAGGGTCCGGTGTTAGCGGTGACAGAGGGTCCGGTCCAGCGCTGCCAGTCCAGGTCATCACTGGCTGCCTGGACCCAGCCGCAGAAGTGGTCCTCAAAGGAGCAGTTGTGAGAGGAGGGCTCTGTGTTGGGGAGAGAGGCTTTTCAACACAAATAGGAGGTGTAGCTGCCCATTGAAATTTAATCCATTTCCTTATTATTGCAGCAGCTCAGTGGGTAACACCAGCTGGGAGGGAGTCCAGTCTGCATGGACTGCCTGGGTTTGCACTGCATTCCTCTCACAGTCTAAAAGGTAGGTGAAGTGGTGCCTTTAAATTACCCTATATGTGTGTGCGTGTGTGTGTGTGTGTATTTATGTGGTACACGTCTACCATATACAAAATGCCCCCACGTCACGATAAATACCCGTTTTTTTTTAACTTGGGGACCAGTTTCCCCTTTAAAATCCCCTTTAAAGGAATCATTTAAAGGGGATATTTGCACTGAAATTCAATGTCTGTCTCACCGCAGCTCTGCTCATCTTCCCCTAGAGGGCAGTCTTTGGTGTAATCACACTGAGAACTGGCAGGGATACAGGTCACATCTTCTGACAGCCAGCAGAAGAACTCATTTGCCTGGGGTGTAGAAGGGATGAGAACAACAAACACACAAGCAAGATTCAGAGAAGTCAACTTGAAGCACTGTGGTGACTGACTGAGTTCCAGAAGCAGGGCCGTGTGCAAGCACTTGGCACTTGGGCATGATCTTTGACCCAGCTAGCTCTGGTGGGCTGACCTCGCAGGGCGTGGCGGAGGGTGGTGTAGAGGGCGGAGCCGTGGGGGTAGCTGGTTGGGGTAGGGCACTGTTCTCGGGATCATGGGCACACTGAAGGGAGAAGGAGATGTCGTCCACTGCAACATCAGCTCCAGCTCGTCTCTCGTAACGCAACACAACCTGAGAGCACACAGCACAGGACTGGTCTCGGTATGCTGACCCAGTATGCGCCAGTACTTTAAGCTGCTACACTGTGAATCAGGTCTGCTTAAGAACGACACAATGCTCTTTCTGCCTTAAAACAATGATTCATGGTAGCAATAAACAAAAATATAAAATTCAAAATGACTTCAAAAATGAAGCAAACATAATCCTAAATTATAAACCTCATTTAAACATTTTTTTTTTCTAAATAATTCATTAATTCTATATGCTCAGGGGTCAGATACCAAACAGGACTATTCCTGCTTTCTGGGACTAGAATTGCCGCTACTTATTTTCAACCAGCAGGTCACGATGCATTCTGATGCTGATGAAATTCATCACACTGTGCATGCTAGTCACTGACCTGTTATGCATAGAAGAGGCAAGAAAGACCACCTGCAGGACGGTGCCCTCCTGTGTCCTCTCACCTTGCTGTGCACAGTGGTAAAGACCACCTACAAGACTGTGTCCTCTCACCTTACTGCGCACAATGTTTAAAGACCACATTCAGTACTGTGCCCTCTCACCTTGCTGCACACATTGGTAAAGACCACTTGCAGAACTGTGTACCCCTGTGTCCTCTCACCTTGTTGCACACATTGGTAAAGACCAATTGCAGAACTGTGTCCCCCTGTGTCCTCTCACCTTGCTGCACACATTGGTAAAGACCAATTGCAGAACTGTGTCCCCCTGTGTCCTCTCACCTTGTTGCACACATTGGTAAAGACCACTTGCAGAACTATGTGCACCTATGTCCTCTCACCTTGCTGTGCACAGCGGTGGAGAAAGGGACCTCCGCTCTCTCCCAGAAGAAGGCCCGTGACCCCTTTCTGACCCACAGCACCTGGTCACTGCTTGCATTGAGGATGCTTCTCAGCCTCACTGTCAGCTCTCCGGAGCCCTGCCCAGTGTTCTGGCTGTAGTGGTAAAAACGCACCTGTAGGGGGTAGCAGAGATCACCTCCTTGGTGCTTGGTTCGAATCACCACACCCAAATAAGGAATGGGGTGCATGTGGCTTTTCCCTGAGCAAACAGACTGGCTGGGTGGGTAGGGGAGGTTATAGAGGGTGGACCAGCAGACGTACAGTGCAGTTTACGCTGGGCAGTAAGGTGGAAGAAACCATCTCTGACACGTCACTCCGCCCAGGAATCGCATAGTGGCCTGTAATGAGAGTTTGTGATTCCTCACACATGCAGGAAAATGTTACATTTCTGATACTAAGGCTATGTTCACACTACAGGACAAATGTGGCTCAAATCCGATTTTTTTGTTCATATGTGACTCAGATCACATTTTTCATGACAGTGTAAACAGCACAAGTCACATGGAATCCGATTTTTTCAATTCTGATTTGGGCCACTTAAGTATGTGGTCATTAATTGGATACAGGTATTTTTTGCAATGCGACCTCAATCTGAAGAGCGAGATTGGAATTGATGTAACTTTTACGTCACTCTTGATCGACGTTCGTCACAATTCTGCTCAGGGAGAAGTCACCATATTTTTCCGTCAGAGTGCCAAACATGGATGAGAGCACAGAAATTGGCCAGTGGAGGGACAGTGAGGTGCTGGATTTTATTTTGTGCACACACGCCGGTGCCTGCATGCTGGAGATTGACTTCCTGCATCAATAAAGTCATGGTTCGAATTACGGGGGTCCTGGGGGGTACTGTATCCCCCTGATCCCCCAAAGAGACAAAAATAGCAGTTTTGGGGGGGGGTCTTAACATTTTTTTTGTTGTGGAAAAAAAAAAGATAACCTTACCTTATAGGAACATTTTATGTAACACGATTTTATACACCCCTAATGTGGACCATACCATTTTAACCACCTCGGCGCTAGAAGCAGTCAGTCGGTTGCTTTATTCATTCTTAATGGAAAACCAATTAATTGGTTCCCGGCCCCCCAAAATTACATCTAAGTATGTTTTTTTTTTTTTTATCACGTAAAGCAGTGAGAACTGGTTCTCGGTTAATTTACCTGGTAAAATAAAGTTTAAATAAATTACATAAATGCTCTAATAGTACACATTAGTTAGTGGTTTATTTATTGTTAGTTACAATATTGTTAGTCATGCTGCTTTATTTGGTTAATCATCCAGTCTGTGAAGAACACATTCAAGTAAGAACTGCATTGTAGTATGACTAATTTCCTGGCGCATACGATTTATATTAGGTCAGCTTTCACGGTTCAACTTCTGATATTCAGATAGAGTTCTGGGTCAAACTGGTTTGTTCAACTTTCAAGAAATTCGAGTTCTAGTGAGTTTGAGAACCGTGGTACCACTGTATACTTCTTCTAGGATTATTTCTGGGAGTTATCAAAACCAAATTCTTTTGTATAGGGATAAGGATAATGAGATCTTCTGTACTGATTCTCATTTTGTCTCATGTCCAAACCATGACTGTGTGTTGCATACATGTCAGCAAACACCCCTAATGCATCTTGCACTCTTAACAATGATCCTGGTGGCAACTATTCATATTGACGCAGTAGTGGACCATAATGGTCATAGATGTGTTATGAAGGCAGTACCCAAGACTCCAAGGTTGAGCTTACAGAAGCATTAATGCAAAAAGGTGACATATGTGTTCTTTAGTACGTACTACTAGTAAATTTTAGCTTATGTGTTTTTTAGCCTAAAAGATAAGATACATGTTAGATTTGACTTACACACGAGTTTTTAGAACAGATTACTTATGTTATTCAAAAATTGCCTATATTTTAATAATATAGATGGAGAATTCATATAAAAAGGTGTGTAAGCACCGATCCACGCTTCTGATCTCAGCGACTTTCTTGAAGGAACAGCTCTTACCCGCTGCTGAGTTTCGGGTGTGGTCCACGGGGGGGGCGGAGGTGAGGGGGGTCAAGCTGGACGGGGCTCTCTGCCAAATCCACTCGGCCCCGGGGGCCCCCATGCTGCTGGGCTCCCAGGCACAAAGGCCGTGCTCGAACCCGCACCTCCGCTGGTAACCCTGTAGCTCTGCGAGGACACGCCATTAGAGGAGGGCTTCACAGACAGACTCCAAGAAGGTGCTACCTTATCCTGCCATTACTTCAGGAAAAGTTAGCATTTTACATTGAGAAAGTCCTCTCTCCACGCACACACACACACACACACACGCACATGCAGACACGCACATGCACAGACACACACACGCATACTGACACACAGGCACGCACAGACATACAGGCACGCACAGACACACAGGCACGCACAGACACACAGGCACGCACACACACACGCATACTGACAAACACGCACGCACACAGACACACACAGGCACACACACGCACGCACACAGACACACATGCACGCACACACACACACACGCATACTGACCAACACAGACAGACACGCATAGATTAGTAAGACTCAATTCTTTTCTATAGGGAAAGAAATTCTTTTCTATAGGGACTGAAAAAATTGTCTATACAATGTCAAAATAACAGTATTTTAATCAAAATGTCCCCACAATGTAATGTATTCCTGGACCCCACACACACACACACACGCACACTATTGGCTGTCTGGCCTCACCGCAGTCTGTCTCGTCGCTCCGGTCCCCGCAGTCATCGGTGAAGTCACACACCCTTCTGGGCTCGACACACACACCACTGGAGCATCGGAAATTATCCGAGGGACATCGGGCCTGGGGCTCTGGGGCAGAAAGAAAGAAGAATGTGACACAGCAACTCTTCCTTCCTGTTATCCTGTTATACTTCCTGCTCTGTTATCCAGGACATTTTTTGTCAATAACATATAAGTTATAGCGAGACAGTATGCGGAACTGTTACCTGGTAGTGAGCAATGCAGAAAGGAGATGTCGTCTATGGCGATATCCCCCAGCGTGCTGTAGGTGCGAGTCGCCTCAAAAAGCAGCCGGAACACCCCCGGGATGCGACCCACTTGTATGGAGGCTCGCCTCCACTCCCGGTCCTGGTTTCCTGAGAGGCTCCACAGCTGCGTGAACCTGGAGATCTCATGAAGGCGCACTCCCAGCTGGCCGATGCCTGGACACCCACACTGGACTGAATGATTCCCGCACAGACAGAAGCAAACGCTCACAGACAGAATCAAACGCATACCTACCTTGCCCGAACATGTGATAGTAGAACTCCAGTTCGCACTGTGAGCTCGCCTCTTTCATAGCCGGACTCCACAGTGCCGCAAAGCTGTTAACGTCCCCCTGGCTCGCATCCACCTCCATGTACCACCCTGAGAAGGTTACAGGTGTTTATATAAATGTACTGTAGGGGGCAGTCTAACCAGAATCAATGTCTACAGCGTATACTGCACGTCATTCACTGTACAAATGTGTTCGATAAATAAATATAAATGTAAATGTACTCAAATAGCCTCATATAGCTGAGTAAATACTGTAGGGGGCAGTCTCACCCAGCTCAGTGTGTGTAGTACTTACTGTAGGGGGCAGCCTCACCCAGCTCAGTGTGTGTAGTGCTTACTGTAGGGGGCAGTCTCACCCAGCTCAGTGTGTGTGGTGCTTACTGTAGGGGGCAGTCTCACCCAGCTCAGTCCCTGTGGTATGGTCTGTCGAGGGACCCGTGTTTTCTGTGGCTGAGCCGTTCCGCCCCCTTTGCCACACAAACTGACCCGGACTCTCGTCTTCCCAGCCACAGATTTCGGTCTCAAAATCACAACCCGTAAAATTTTCTGAAGTTTCATTGTCTGTAAATATAAAGAGCAAAATCAGTTCAAAAGGGAAGTAAGTTACAATAAAAAACGATCGCTGAGGGAATCAAACATATATTACTGGCAAAATGTAACAGTAATCTGGCAGTAATCCCATTCCAACCAAAGCTCTAGGCTCAATTCTAGACCATTCTAGACTCCCTATTAGCCATTGTTCATCACAGAAACAATTACAGATCTAGCCTCGCTAAGATCTTAACTTCATGTATTGTTTGGTATAAATCCTAAACCTAAATCTTGGGAATGCCAAATGGATGCCTGGGTACCGTGACAGGGTCCTGGAGTCACTAGGAGGTCGTCGATGGCAATGAATCCTGTAGTGGTTTCAGCCTCAATCAGCACCTGTGAGGTCAGAGCTGTGAGAGAGAGCCACACCCACTGGCATAGGCAGATCCTGACAGATCATACAACCACTCTTTGTGCTTCTAGCATGGGCCAGTCAGCTGTTTTTGTACACCATTGTGTATAAATGACCAACTAACTTAATAACCAGACCCTGTTCTGCTTTGTTTGCACCCAGTTGCGCTTGGCTATGTTGTTTTTTTTCAAGCAGGTCCACAGCCCATAACGTGAAATTTAATAGCTGAGAATGATCAGACACAGAAGGTGTATTTTTAATACTATTCACAGGCTATAGTAACACAATACCTCCACTTTCAACACCAATACCTGGAATCCTTTGGGCCCAAGCACTGTATGGGAAACCTGAGTCCAATTACTCCGACCTTCTGTGGTCTCGTAAAACTTGTCCTTCTTGGTGACCCCAGACTGCAGATGGAGCCTCAGGACCCCGGGCCCACTGCAGGCACAGGTGATCCATCAACTCCAACAAAGATCAGTCAGGTTGCTCCTTCAACTAAATTCAAGAGACTTGTAGGTGTACCTGACATTCATTTGGTACCAGAAAGAGAAGCATGTAGTTCCACTGTTCTGGAAGCGCTCAGAAACCAGGATTGCCTTCCTACTTTGGTTCTGGACCTGGTTCCGAACTGAGCTCAATAAATACCTACCTAGAAAATCCAATAATACAGAAGTATCTTTTTACAAATAGCAGTGCATTTAGGCAAATCATGTGCTTTGCATAAAGTCCATATAAAGTTAAGCCACTGGATGAGCACAGCCAATCAGAGCAACTATGCTAGGGGAGGCTTACCCTCAGGGGTCTGGGTGGTGTGGTCGACACTTGGCCCGTGAGAATGCCCATCTGCCTGGATCCAGTCATGGTCATCGTCTTCTAAGTTCCTCCAGGTGCCCTGACCCTCCTCAAAGTCACAGCTTCCTGTGGGGACACAGGCTCCGCTCCTCAGTGACACTTCATCCAGCTGTACTGAGGAGCCAGGGGCCGCATCCATCTCCGCTCTAAACACCACCTAGGTCACAATGGGCTAAAGTCAAGGCATGGAATCCTAATTAATTGGACTTCAATATAATGCTGTGATAGAAAATGTTTATGAGAAAGGATCCAGGCCAGGAGTGAGAGTGTGAAAATAGACAAAAACATGCCAAACAACAAAATGTGTGAAGAAAATAAAAAAATTCTCAGAGGTCTCTTACACAGTGGATAGCAAGACAACAACTCTGAACATGTCATACAACACCAACATGGCCCCCGTGGCTGAGAACAGGTAGGTTAACCCGCCCTCTCTATAATCCAAACAAATCTTTGAAGTCTTTGAAGTTTATACATGCTTATAGGGTATGAAAGGTGTGTGGGCATTGGTTCTTATATGAGGGCTGTCTTATAACCATCACACTCACTCTAAAGTTTCATGAAGGAGGTGACAGGAGGGAAGGAGAATTATGAAGAAGAATTTTCCTGGGAGGGACGGGATGGTAAAAAAATGGTAAATGGATTGCATTTTTATGGCACATTTTTGCTACTCTTTCAAGCACTAAAAACACTTCACAGTTCATGCCCCGCATTCACCCGTTCATATCCGCAATGATACACCGGTGGTGGAGGCTGCCATGCAAGGTAGCAGCCTGCTCACCGGGAGCAATTTGGGGTTCAGTGTCTTGCTCAAGGACACTTCGATGGGGACAAGAGGACCCTGGGTTGCCGAATGGTAGCACTACCTCCTGCACCACCATTGGCATTTTAGGGTCAAATATAAAATTCAAAAAGTGAGAAATGGTAGAGCTCAACATTAATTGGAAAGATTCAGCAGTGAGGCGTTGAGATGTGTGGAATGGGAAATTTACCCTGAATTTAGAAGCAGCAGAGACTGTAACCTGTGCCACCTCCCAGTTCTTACAGGGCGCACCAGAGAGGACCCACAGTGCGGGGCTCAAGTCCTCACCCTGTGTGACATGCACTGAGAATGTGTCATTACCACGTGCTGACAGCCAATACCTACAAAGAAAGGACAATTTATAACCAATCCATGATCAGTGTTGGGTAAGTTACAAATGTAATCCAAGTACAAATCCAGACGAAGGTTTTGTTTCAATCAACCAATTGAGTACTCTGAAACAGTGTCTCCTTATACTCAACTGGATGATTGAAACCAAACTTTTGTACAGATTTGTACTTTCTGGACCTGAACTTTCCACCTGTCTGTAATGCGTTACTCTTGTGAGTCATTTCTCCAACACTTTCTATGATAGCCAGTTAGATACACCAAGAATTTCCACCTGCTATAAGCCATTACACCTTGCTGACACCTAGTTATATATACAGATAGGGGAGTCATTACCACAATCACATAGTCTGTTAGGTATTTAGGGTCCTATTACATTCAGCTACAATCACAGTCATCGAGTCATTGCCCATGCACTGGATTCATGGTTCCATTAAAGCAGGTTCTACACCAGCACTGCATATGTAACAGACACTCACCAGAACTGTAGACATGACTCTGTCGTTGCTGGGAACTCTGGGGTCCTTAGCATGGTGACCTCTCGCTGATGTAAGTCTTTTCCAAACACAGCCATGGAATGGCCTGTCAGAGAGAGCAAACAGCGTGAAACCATCAGGGTTGGGGTCATTCCGGAATGCATTAATCAATTCCAGTCCTGGTCAGGAAATAGAACTGGAGTTTGGTTTGGACTATAAGCTATAAGGAACAAGATTTGCAACTGAATTAGAATTTCAGGGAGATTTAAATTCCAACTCCAGTTCCATTTCCTGATTTAGATTGGAAGTGATGAATGCATTCCAGGATGGCCCCAACCACATGCTGCTACAGCAGAAATGTAAACAGGGATAATGTATATCTGGCAGGAACACTGGCCCTGCCTGAGTAACACTGCATCCTCTTACCTTGTTGCGTCCTGTAGGTACGATCAAATTGGCCATCTGGGCCAGTGGTGCGGACCCAGTCAATGCCATCTGTCACATCCTGTTCATACTCGCACATAAAGGGGCTCTCAAACCCACATGGGTCTGGTAGGGGGTACACAGGAATTCAGAGACAAGTCAAGGCTGAACACACCATGCTGGGTGATCATTGACAGCGACGAGTTAGTCTGTGGTTGAGTTTGCTTAGTTACCTAACTCATTGGTATGTGGCTTGTGGTTTTGAGAAAATGGGGAATTATTTTAAGAACTAATCTACAATTGTGGCTCTTGAGTCATCTCATCTCACCAGTATGGCTGTTGATCCTCACCTTGATCCACACAGTGCCCCTCTTTGGCAGTAATGTCGTCAATGGCAATGTATCCGATACTGAAGGAGGTCCGTCTACCAGACAACTTTATCTGTAAAGAGTAATCACTGAAGGTGATGTCATACGATTTCAAATACTGAAGGATGTGAAGTTTGCATGTCCTCTCAATGTTGTCATGGGGTTTCCTCTGGGTCTTCTGGTTGCCGCCCCATGGTCCAAACATACTGAGGTTAATTGGAGTTATCAAATTCCCCATAGATGTACATGTGTGTGTTAATGGTGTGTGAGTGTGCCCTGCGATGGGTTGATGTCCCATCTGCGTTGTCCCCTGCCTTACGCCTGTAGCCTCTGGGATAAGCTCCGGGACCCCCACAACCCTGAATAGGATGTGGTTACAGAAAAATGGATGAATTTTGAAGATTGAATATTGGGTTTTGTGGATGGCCGTTACATCTTAGGTCCAGATATTAGCTGTTGGGTATCAGGTATCGTGGCTGGGTGTTGGGATTAGGTAGTACACGTTAAGTACTGAATGCTCAACGTTGTGAGGTGGAGTCTGGGTTTAGGTTGAATTTTTCCATACATCTTCAAGTAGCAAAAGAACTGGAAGGAAAAGCAACGGCAGTCATCTTACTTTCTGCACGTTGGCCTTGCTTATGGTGACCTGTGCATTCAGCCACTTGGCATCCTGGGTACCGTGTCTTCTCCACATGACTGTTTCAGATTCGCTCTATGAAAAAACAAAACAAAACAAAAAACAGAAGAACTATACTGTAATTTAAAAAATGTTTGATACATCTGTGGTTACTTTTACTTGCCTGATATGAGAGTATTTAGCAAATCTATCCGAAATGTTAAAAAAGACAAAATATATGAAAACATAATCAAATATTAAGCATATGAATAATGATGTTCATATTAATCCAATCAACAGTGTAGAACAGCTGATGTTTTATGCACATGATGACGCCCAGACTGAACACTGCTATGCGCCCACTTACGGTCTGCACCAAGAACTCCAGGCTGGAGACAGACGAGCCAAGCATGTGGTACCAGAAGCTGATGCACACATCTGTGGACTGGAGCATCATGGGTATTGATAAGACAGCTGTCTCTCCATCCTTGGAGCCCAATGCAGGAATGATCAGGTAGAACCCTATCAGTTCATGCCAAACACATGTCAGAGGAGGCAACAACATTCAGCTTAAATTCTAGAATAATAATAATTTTTCTATATGCTACACATTCAGACATATTGTCCATATGCCATAGGGACTATGCCTCATTGGGTAACACGATTCCCTCACACCTCCAGGGTTGGGTGTGGAGTTTGTATGTCCTCCCTGTAATGTGTGGGCATCCTCTTTTTCTTCCTGCAGTACAAACTTAGGTGAAGTGGTGTCTCTAGACTGAGTACCGTGTGTGAGCACATGTGTGGTGTTCCATGCAATGGATTGGCATCCTGTCCATGGTGTCCTTGGCATAGTTTCTGGTGTTTCTAGGTTAGGCTCCAGGTTTCGAAAGATTCTGCACTGGATAATTGGAATCTTGAGCATGAGAGTTAAAATTCAAGGCATGCCAGGAAACTGTACCCTTTGGACATAAGTGCACACACTTGAGTCCAATGAATGCAAGAATGAAAACATGCAGGAGTCTGCCTCTGTTTGTACTTATGACCCATAAGGTTAACAGCAGCTAGGGGACGCGCCTTCTTCATTGCTGACACTGTGATCATAGCGAGGCCCATCTCCAGGAGACTCCACCTCCCGTCCTGCTTGCCTGCTCCAGTCGAAGGAATCGCCTGTCTCCTGGGACCAGCGGCATAGTCCTAAGGACCAACACCAAGACAAATATGGATCTTTACCCCTGAGTAATGCACTTATCCAGTAAAAATGCCACAGTACAGTCATACAGTGCATAAGCCAGCTTACCATGATACCAAATTGAAATGGATGCAGGAATTGCCTACCATAATCAATGAACTTCTGGTATTTATGTAGGTAGGTTTGTGGGGGAAGGGGTCTATGCCTGAATCTGGAATTTCCTGGGTTTGAATCCCATGGCTGACAGAGTAATAATATTACTGCAGGGCCCATGATCAAGGCTCTTTCCCCTGACTGCTCCATGGGCACTATAGGCTGGTTGAGCCAATGCTCTGATCCCTAAAATTGCTCTCATCTGAATACATGTATCTGTGTATATCATGTAGCACAAGTGCAGCCTGTTCCTGCATCCCATAAGCGCTCACCCTCCTCAAAGCTGCAGTCCATCGGGCTTGCTGGGGCAGCTGTTGGTATTGTGGTGGGGACCACCGTGGTGACAACAAAACCTGCACAGGTCTGGTTTGTCACGATGGAAATGTCATCCAGGGCGACATCCACTGAACTGCTGGATAGCGCTTTCGCTTCAAACAGCATCTGCACCCCAAAATAATAGTAAGTTCATCAATTCTAATACAAAAAGTGTTTAACCCTAACCTTAACCAGTGCAACAGAGGTGATCATTGTTTTTTCCTCGACAGTTACTGCTTTTGTGCTGACCTGTTATCTGTCATTATCTCTTAACCTTCCTGTTCCTGATGTAGCAGGTAGATAAACATATCTGTGCTTAAGTGCAATACTGGAATAGAAAATTATGATCAGCAATAAAACGCTTAGTCTGGTGTTCTATAAATCTTATGCAGCTGTAAGCAAGTCTGATTCATTCATTAATTCATTCATCTTCACTCGTCTTATGCAAGATTGTGGGGGTCCAGATCCTACCCTGGACACAACAGGAACAAGGCAGGGAATAACTTCCACACTGACGGCCTACGAAGCATCTGACTGGCGGTAAGTCATATCTCAGATTCTTTAGATATTAGCCAAAATACAACTCACCTTATAAATAGACGCACACACATAGCTTGTCCTATAGAAATTGTGTCTGTTCCCCGAATAGCGAGAAAAAAGACTAAATTCGTTAAATCCATGCAGAAACAATCTAATAACCATTAAACCAGAAAAAGCCCAAATAAGTAATTGAAATCTACCTATTAAGCTTGGACTTCTTAACATTAGATCCCTTGCTCCTAAAGCACTTATTTTTAAAGAAACAATCTCAGATTATTGCCTTGACGCTCTCTGCCTCACCGAAACCTGGCTTAAACCCAATGAATATATTGCCCTAAATGACTCTACCCCGTCAGGATAGTTTTATAAGCATGAGGCCCGTCTAACTGGTCGCGGTGGTGGTGTTTCCACCATCTACAATGACGTACTCACTGTCACTCAGAAAATAAGGCCCAGGTTTAACTTATTTAAAGTGCTCGTCATTTACTTTGCACTTAACGTAATACATAATAAATCCTTGCTATATTTTACAATGACCACCGTGTACAGACCCCCAGGGCCATATGTCGATTTACTTAAAAAATTTGGACATCTGGCATCGGACCTACTGGTTAACTCTGACAAAGTGTTGATAGTAGGAGACTTTAACATTCATGTAGATGATGCTAAGGATGCTTTAGCCTACGCATTTAAGGTCTTACTAAATTTCTTTAGGGTTAAACAAAATATAAATGGAGCAACTCACCGTTGTAACCACACGCTAGATTTAATTATATCCCATGGTATAGATGTCTGTCATATAGAGATTTTACCTCAAAGTGATGATATCACAGATCATCACCTCCTGATATATACTTTACCCGTAGAACAGGTTAACTGTGTCTCTCCACATTATCTATTTGCTAGAAATATGAATCCGACTACTAAAGACAGCTTCGCTAGTAATCTGCCGGATCTGTCCCGATTTCTTCTTAGACCCCTGAATGCTGACGATCTAGATGAGGTGACTAGCAGCATGGCTACTGTTTTTACCAGCACACTAGACACTGTTGCTCCCGTTAGATTAAAAAGAGTTAGAGATAAAACACTCGCACCTTGGTACAATAGTCATACTCGCGCCCTAAAGAGAGCAACCCGTATCCTCGAGCAAAAATGGAGAAAAACTAAATTTTTCGTATCCCGTTTAAAGGCAGTATCTGCAGCTACAGACAGGCCCTAAAAACCGCTAGGACCGAGCATCTTAGCCAACTGATAGCAAGAAACCAAAATAATCCCAAGTTCTTTAGTACAGTGGCTCGCCTAACACAACCTAAGATGCCTGCAGAGAGTACCCCACAGCATCTTAGTAGTGCAGACTTTATGGACTTTATGGAAAAATTAATAACATCAGGAAGGAAATAACGGAGGTTCTACCTCAAATACCATCTCATGATCTAGTTCAGCCAAAAGCTTCACAT